>SJYC01098958.1:0-10534 GCA_006408675.1 Madoqua kirkii | reverse complement strand
GAGTGCTATTTGATACTTTTAAAAATATGCCAGGTCATTTTATGCTTTCTTGTCTCATACACATAATTTTCCAGTTTGTCTTCTATTTCTTTAAATATCAAAAAAAAGCCTAATTTTATAATAGCTGTTTTGGTAATTCCAATTATCTGAAATCTGAGTTTGTTATCTCCATGAATTCTTATAGAGGGTAGAGTGGACTACCTAAAGTATTCACACCCTTTTCCCTGAACCTCTGAGCATGAGCCTTACATATATGACAAAGTGAAGTGAAGTGAAGTCACGCGTTCGTGTCCGACACCCCATGGACAGAAGCCTACCGGGCTCTGCCATCCATGGGATTCTCCAGGCAAGAGTACTGGCTGGGCTGCCATTTCCTTCTCCAGGGGATCTTCCCAACCCAGGGATCGAACCCCAGTCTCCTGCATTGCAGACAGACGTTTTACCGTCTGAGCCACCAGGGAAGCCCATACGAGAAAAGGAACATGGCTAAATTTAAAATTCTGGGGGGAGGAAGCATGATTAAATTTGCATGACATGGTTAAATCTAAAATTCTGAGAGGAGGAGATTATCCTGGGTTACTGGTGTGGACCCAGTTTTAATCACAGGTCCTTATCATCAGCAGGCAGGACAGTCACAGGCAGAAGAGAAGACACAATGACGGGAGCAGGGGTGGAGTGATATGCGGGGCCAAGGTCTCAGGAACGCAGGTGACCCTCTAGTTGTTGGAAACGGCAAGGAAAGGGATCCTCTTTTAGAGCCTCTTGAAAAAATACAGTCCTATTGACTCCTTTATTTTTAGGACTCGACCTCTAGGACTGTAAGATAATAAACATATGTTGTTTTAAGCCACCAACCTTGTGGCAATTAGCAACAGCAGGACACCAATACAGTTATCTGATAATTGCTGTTTCAGGCACCTTTTGCTTATATGTTTCATTATTTTTTTTATCCTGATTTACCTATAAATATTTGTTTTCCCTGAAATTATTTGCAAGACAGTTTCATGGCAGAGGGTGAAGGTGAAGTCCTCTGAAGTACAATTACTTCTCTCGAATCCAGTCTACTGTAAAGCATTTTCATGTTGTGACTATGTATTTGGAACAAGTAAATTGCCTTGCTTATATTTTTGTGCCTTCTCTTTTCCATAATATCATATTTTTTCCTCCCAGATCTTACTTTCTGTTCTCATGCCTTAGGTTGTTTGTAAGTGCATCAGTGCAGCATGAGAAGATAGATGAAACGATTTGCAGGTAGGAGTACAGTGCTCTGTAAAAGATCATTTTCTCCAAAGAAATGCCCCAAACAGGGAAGAGGAAAGATTTCTAATAGGTGCCTGAGAAAAGAGCAGGGCTGGCCTCTAGGCTTTCACATAGCTGTTATTATACTTATCTTCTCCTGCATCACGGTCGCTTTGGTCCCCTCTTTTGTTGTTGTGTTTGTGTCTGTTGTTGCTGTTATTGCAATGTCTGCTGCTTTTCATCTTACCTACACTGTTTTAGAAACCCAAGGATTTAGAGGAAGTAGTTTGAAGTTAAAAATCAAGAAAGAAATGGTGGCTACATGCAGTAGAGTTTATGAATACCTGAGAATATTATGTTATCATTAAGCAAATGCTAAAGAATGGCACTATTTTGCTTTTCACAAAGAAGTTAACAATGTTGTACAATGGGTTACATATTCAAATCATTTCTAAAGGCACATGCAAGGATGACTCAGAGCTTTTCCAGGCTTAAAGACTATAAACTTTATCAAGAATCCTCAGCCAAAGACAGTTGCTTCTTTACTACCAAGATGCCAGAAAGAAATCAAGCCAGGGTATGATAATTATGCTATGGATATACTGATACCCTAAAGAACACTGATTAGTTTGCATTATGAAACTTAATTATTGACTATTACTAAACAAGTGTTATTATCCTTTAAAGTAAGCATTGATATATTACAGACGTTTTCAGGAAAGATAAATGAGATAGGATAATTATAATTAAATTCATATATATATACACATATACCATATTCATTTAAGAATAATAAACATTTTAGCTCTTTGTAATTAAGTATCTGAAGTCATGCGTCTGGAACCCAGTAGTCTGTGTTCAAAGTAGCTAGGTTGGACATGAAATCTATCCAAAAATAAGTGTCTGTGTGATTGGTACACCTGAAATGCACATGTGTATATGCTATGGCCCATGCCATAAGTTAGGCCATCTTAAATAAGTTGGTTAAGATCTATCAAGACTGTTCTTACTACTTACCTTAATTAATTAAATCAACAAATACAAAGTATAATGCTCTTTCCCAAGTGCTCAAGATACATCAATGAACACAGTAGTAAAAAATCTTTTACCTTACAGAATTCACAACCTAACAAGCAGTATAAACATTACATATAAAAATGATAAGTATTATGGCAGAAAATCAGAGTACACTATGAGAGGTTAAGAGTGGTAGGGATCTTGCAGTTTTAAAAGGCAGTCAAGGTAGACCTTGTGAGAAGGTGCTAACTGAACAGAAACTTCAAGGAGTCCTAGGCTTACCCAGGTGGGTATCTGAAAGAAGAGCATTCCATGCAGAGGGAACAAAAAATCCAAATGCCCTGAGACTGAAACATGTCTGGCATAACTGGTAATAGTGAAGAACTGGATAAACTCCTAGGAGGTTTCTAGGAATAGAGTAGAAGGAGAGAATTGCCAGCGTTGGGATCAGAGGAGAAAAGACAGACATGATGGACCTTATGGATCACCCTGTGGATGTGGACTGCTCCATGAATGAAACCGGGAGCCAAGGGATAATGAATTGAACATTGACTTTAATCTGACTTGTATTTTAATAAGATCTTAGACTGCTGAGTAGAGAAGTAATTACTTAGAAAAGGGTAGAAACAGGTAGCACAAGAGATGTGCTACGAGGCAAGTGATGATGGTGGCTTGGATCCGTGCGGTGAAAGACCTGGTAACAGATAAACGGACTCATTTCTCAGAAGATGAGATTTCAGTATATTGTGATATGGAATATTGACTCTGCCAAGTCAATTCTGTGTGTCATCATTCTGCTTGTGTAAAGATCAGCTCTACAACACTTACGCTGCTGGAGGAATACCTGTGCCCAATAGGCAGATCAATCCTGAATACGACTTAGTGTATCACCAAGGACATCAATTTATTCTAGTTCCAGGTCATAAAGGTGACCTCCTGACTTCCTAAATAAATACTTTTAGGTGAGCACAATAACTAATATTTTCAATACCAAAGCTAGATAGCTGAACTCTTAATGCACTTCTGAGTTTTAAAATAAATGAGAAAATGTTTGCTTTGGTTTCCATAGTAGTTATGGTTAACATCCTAAAGGTGTGGGAAGAAGGGAGAAAGCACAGCAGGTTGTAATGATTTTCAGAAGTAACAGTCCTATTTTCTAAATCAGACTCAAAGTGGGAACAAGAGGACAGTGATTGAGCACAGTGACCTCAACGTGGCTTAAAATTTAGAAAGCAAGAGAAGTATTGATCTTTACTCCTTCTATCAAAAACTACAGTCACAATTTATTGTTCTGCCTTCTGAGTAAGCACCATGGCAGGAAAGCAAGAAGGAGGGCTTCACTGAAGCAAAGCCAGAAAGGCTCTTTAGCTACAGTAAATTAGGCACAGTTATATCTTAGTATATTATAAATTTATCATTCACTTCTGTGTGCATCAGATATGGAGTCAAATACAAACTCTACCCTTTAAGGAAATGGCAACCCACTCCAATATTCTTGCCTGGAAAATCCCATGGACGGAGGAGCCTGGCAGGCTATAGTCCATGAGGTCACAAAGAGGCTGATACGACTGAGTGACTTCATTTTGTACTCTCTCTTTCTTTCTTTCACCTTAGCTAATGTAATCTCAACTTGTTTTACGTTCCTTATTTTTAAAACAGATATAAAATGAATGACTACTATGGTAAATTTGTTTGAGGATTATAAGGTAGTGCATGCCAAGCACACAGCACAGTGCCTGTTATACAAGAATTTAACAAAAGGATCTATTAAATTTTAATTTTGTTATTAAATTTTGCATAGTAAAAAAATGCAATAGGCAAAAGATCCATCCCACTGGTTCCATGGAATCCTGAAAAATAAAACAACATGTCTGAATTTGCATCTTTTCACATAGTCAATCAAATGTTGTACACAGATAATAAATTTTCTACCTCGCTCATACCAAAAAAATGAGGGTCTAGGACATATACTCATGAATTGTGTCACTATAAAGATTAATAACAGTACAGTTTTAAAATTAAATGTATATTAATTTTGTGACAATATATTAAAGAAACAGTAATATTTTATGAATAGCAATAAATACTATGATAGCAATAAATATTACCAAAATGTATAAACTGGGATCATTCTTAGTTCACAAATCCCAAGGGAGGGAAGATTCAAATTTACTTATTAATTTTACACAGAAATATTTTACATTCAATGGTCGAACCTAATTCAAGTGTTATTCTGAGCATCACCTTAAATCATATAAAAATCTCATAACTGTGATCATCATTTCATCTTTCTTTACTAACTATCATTCAGCCTCATTTTGTTCATCTACTGAAATACTGTTACATAAAATTGGATCTCACTGTCCCCTATGCTCACTTGAAAAAAAAGGGAACTAAGACAACCCTCAGTGTACATCATGTATACTTTCTGGAACAGGAAAGAGAATGCCTAAAGTAGGAAACTGAACAGTTGGTATCTTGGGAGGAACTTTTTCTCCAGTTGCAATAGTAACTTGATGAAGTTGCTATTATTTTCCACAATTTGTGTTTATTAAAATAATTTTAAAAGGTGATGGGGTGGAAAGTGTATTGACAAATCAGGTTAAGTGGCTACATACTTTAATTCTCTGATGGGAAGGGCAAAGCAGAGAGAAGGGCTTTTCTACTGGTACACGCTAAAGCAGACAAGCTTGGGATGGAAATCTGAACAAGCTTCCTCTGCACTTAACATAGTCCTCCTCCTTACAGCTATGTGGCCACTCAGCACGGACCTGAGCACTGCAAAGGAAGGGGCAGATCAAGTTGCTAACTTTGTATTATTAGTGATAAAGGTGGCACACAGGAAAAACAGTAACAAAACAAAGACATGAGTGGTGTGGTAATGTTCACAGAGCCACTTTTTAACTTCAACGTAAGTCACAGAGCAAACACCACCTCAGGAAAGGCTTTATGGACGGATATGAGACTCATTTTGAGTCTTGACAGATAGAAGAAATCTGAAAACATAAGACAGAGTCAGACAAACTTGTGTTTAACTTTTTGCTCCACTATTTACAAGTTAGTGACCCTTGGAAAATCTAGGTTGTGTCATTACATGTTGGAATAACACTGGAATCGCACACGTGAGTTCCTTGTGAGATTGCAAGGAGATTTATGTAAAGTGCCTCACACACATACAGCCTGTCACATAGCAAATTCTCAATAGGCGGTAGAAACTGGTTGTGTTTCTTTTTTCTAAACTATTACCATCAATTAAACAAGGAAAACAACCTCAGAAGATTATGAGCTGGAAAGCATCTAACAGAGTAACTGGTTCCTCCAAATTTAATATAAAATATTTGCAGATGCATCTGGAGATGGGCTGAAGGTCAGTGTGTTTATAAAGGCTTATGAGAGAAAAGCATAAATGTCGAAGGTAAGTTTGGTGGAACAAATAAAAAGAATTCTTAGTCCTGGAAGATGTTGGGTAAATGCTTTGAGGCCTGCAGGTCTTTTGCTTTCCTATTAGATTAGCGATGTGTTTAATCATTTGTAGCAATTGTATTACAATAATATAATGGTCCCCACACAAGGTGTAGACAAAGATTCTGAACACACAAGCCTGAGCACCGGAGTGTAATGGGGGCATTGTTTCCTTTGGGTGAGATTAATTTTTCTTGCATGAAAACACCCAGTGCTTTTTGTTTTTCAATTCAACATTTCTAGTGGAAATAATTTATGGTAATACAGGCAGATAGCACAGAGCATGTAAGGAACTGAAATAAATTTGAGTCTCAAATGAGAAAGGTTGGAATGTTGACAATAGCAAGATGGTTCTTAGGAAATGGAGCAGTTCTCATTATTTTTCCTCACTGATCAAGGGACTTGGCTGAAAGGGATGGTTAAGTGGCTCAAGTTTTTGTTTTTACTTTTTTCTTCTCCAGTGAGACCATTGCTGCCAAGGTCAATTAGTTTTTCCAAACCCACAGATAAAATTCAATGTATTTTACAGCATAAAGTATTGTTAGAGCAAGTGTCAAACACAAGTTTATCTGTCAGCTCTATAACAGCATTAAAAAGAGGCCATAACAATATTGTCTGTTGGCTTTAGTTTCAATTCTCTTTTTTCCTTTCCTGGATTTGAAGTCACTTGAAATTAAAATAAAGAATTTGAAACATTTTTGCACACTACATATTTGAGATACACGTTATTAATAAGATATGAACTCCAGGCAGCTGAGCTAAAATAGTTTTGCTAGAACAAATCATGACATTCAAGTTAAAATTTCACCTATATAATAAATCTGTATTCCTCTACAAGAGAGATTATATTCAACCTCTAAACATGAGTGATTTAATGAATGAGAACAGTTGAAAAATTCAATTATAAAATTATATTTAATATATAATTCAATCTTTCTTCCAACCAAGAGATTTAATTTCAGAGAGAGGGAAAAACCATTTTGTAGACTTTTCTGATTGCTCATATTTTGACTTAAGCAGGAGCTGGTTCTAATGATAGTGGCTAAGGTTAGTCACATATGCCATAGGTATCTTCAGCCTCAGAGAAGCAACCATCACTAGCTGATCATGGAACATTGAATCCTGTTGAGTCTAGATCCACCCACAGAATCTCCTTTAATCCAGAACTCAAGTCAGGTGCAAAAATTCATCCTTTACCATCTATTACCATTACCTGCCTTTGCCAAAATAATCTTTAAATTGGAGAAGAAGCAAATACAAATGGTCACTACAACAGTGTTCAAGTTGTCATAATTCTGAACAAAACAACAAAATAAACTTGAACACCACATATTCCTGTATGCCAGTTTTGAGTATTTAATTTTATGAAGATTATTGTCCAAATGCTTCCCATGATTAAGGATGCAGTATCAGTGCCCTGTTAAGATGGGGCAATGTGACTCCATGATGTTTTATGATAAACATTACCAACAATTTAGTGTGCATCTAAACAATTTCTGAAGAAAAAACAACATCATCATCCTCAGTTGCTGTTTCTAAGACAAATAAATACAATATAGCAAATGCTTTTGGATGTATCTTCTTCCTGCATCTCTCATAGCATCCTGTCAACACTGAGATACAGACTGAAAGAGACTTCAAAGGGAATCATCCATGCCTAGCAACAACTGACAACCATTATCTTTAGCATAACTGAATGTGTTTTAAACATGTGTACTTTTTTCACAGCAGTTTTAGGTTCATCTCAAAACTGAGAGGAAGATATAGACATTTCCCATACAGCTCTTGCCCCTATACATGCATAGCCTTCCCAATTATTAACATCTCCCATCAGAGTAGTACATTTGTTACAACTGATGAACCTGCATTTATATATCATAATCACCCAACATCTATAGTTTACATTATGGTTAACTCTATGTCTTATGTTCTGTAGGCTTGGACAATTATATCATGGCATGCTAGCAAGGTTATGCTCAAAATCCTTCAAGCAAGGCTTCAACAGTATATGAACATGGAACTTTCAGGTGTATGAGCTGCATTTTAAAAATGCAAAGGAAAAATGCAGAGATGACACTGTCAACATTTGCTGGATCATAGAGAAAGCAAGGTAATTCCAGAAAAAAAAAAATCTACTTCTGCTTCTTGACAATGCTAAAGACTTTGACTGTGCAGATCACAAAAAGTTGTATAGAAAATTCTCAAAGAGATGGGAAAACCAGACTATTTTACCTGATTCCTGAAAAACCTGTATGCAGATCAAGAAGCAACAGTTAGTTCCTTACATGGAATAACTGACTGCTTCAAAATTGAGAGAGGAATACAACAAGGCTTGATATTGTCACTCTCCTTATTTAACTTGTATGAAGAGTAAATCATGTGAAATGCTGGCTGAATGAAATACAAGTTGGAATCACCAACTTATGATTCAACTGCTGGGAGAAATATCAACAATCTCAGATATGCAGATGATAACCACTTTAATATCAGAAAGTGAAGAGGAACTCAAGAGCCTCTTGACAAAAGTGAAAGAGGAAAGTGAAAAAGCTGGCTTAAACCTTAACATTCAAAAAACTAAGATCAAGGCATCTGGTCCCAACATTTCATGGCAAATAGAAGGGGGAAATGTAGAAGCAGCGACAGACTTGACTTTCTTGGGCTTCAAAATTGTTTTTTGCAATGTGGGAGATCTGGGTTTGATCCCTGGGTTAAGAGGATCCCCTGGAGAAGGGAAAGGCTATTCACTCCAGTATTCTGGCCTGGAGAATTCCATGGACTGTATAGTATATGTGTCACAAAGAGTCGGACACCACTGAGCAACTTTCACTTTCTATCCAAAATTACTGAAGATGGTGACTGCAGCCATGAAATTAGATGGTTGCTCCTTGGAAGGAAAGCTATGACAAACCTAGATAGCATGTTAAAAAGCAGGGCATCACTTTGCCAACAAAGGTCCATCTAGTCAAAGCTATATTTTTTTTTCCAGTAATCATGTACAGATGTGAGAGCTAGACCATCAAGAAGGCTAAGTGCCAAAGAATAATGCTTCTGAATTGTGATGCTGAAGAAGACTCTTTTGAGAGCTCCTTGGACTTCAAGGAGATCAAATCAGTCAATTCTGAAGGAAATAAACCCTGAATAGTCACTGCTGAATATTCACTGGAAGGACTGATGCTGAAGCACCAATACTTTGACCACTTGATGCAAAGTGCCAACTCACTGGAAAAGACCCTGAGGCTGGCAAAGACTGAAGGCAAAGAAGAAGGCAGCAGAAGATGAGATGGTTAGATAGCATTACTGACTCCATGGACATGAATCTGAGCAAACTCCAGGAGATAGTAGAGGACAGAGGAGTTTGGCATGTTACAGTCCGTGGGGTCACAAAGAGTTTGACACAACTACCTGGAGTAAAATTCTACAATATAAAACTACTATCTTGATAGTATACTGTCTAAAGTACTGATAGTAATGTTCTAGCCTTCTGTTTATTTATCAAATATACTCAGCATTCATTTCTTTATCAAATATTAAGTAAACTAAACACTTATTATCTACCAATTACTATAAACACCAGATATACAATTATGTTTTCCAGCCTTATATCAGATTATACAATTTTTCACATGCATTGATCTGCCCTGATTCAAAAGATGCCTGGGTTGTGAAACTGGCATGCTGCAGTCCCAGAGTCTGAACACGACTTTGCAACTAAACAACGACATAATGGCATGTACCCATCATCACAGTATCAAACCAAGTAGTTCCACTGCTCTAAACAGACTCAATTTGTAGAAGGCTATAAAAAATGAGTAGTACAATGGGTGGGGAAGGAAAAACAACATCAACAATTCTTCTCTGCTAAGGAATTATTATCTACTCTTGAAAAATGCTGCAAGGATATGGTGGATTCAATGGAGAAGCTGGGGACAGATGAAGAAGCAGAATCCCTTTGGTCTTTACAATCTCATACAGCAGAAGACTCTCAGAATCTCTTTACATCACAAGATAAATAAAAATAATGAGAACATGACAGATATAAAGGGTCAAGCCTGGGAAATAAGAGTTGATTGCAAAAATGTTGTCTGTTCGTAGAGTGGAAAACTGCTTAGCAGTTACAGAGAATGAACTACTGACACATGCTGGGTTAAGAATTCTATAGATGGACGTGCTATCAAGATTTTTTATGACCAGATCTTATTTTTATACATTTTATTTGCTTGATCTATAACTGACAGTGGTGCAGCAAAATGACCCATCAGAATTCTCAATTTTTCAACTCTTCTTGTAGCTTTATTGACAATTTTGTGTTTTTGAAGCTACTAGGATCACACAAGATAAAATTTTTGTTTCCCTTGAGAATTGCAAGGGAGTGTATTCTATTATAAATAAAATATTATAACTTTATTATGTTATGACTATTTGTATTCCCATTGACACTTTACTGGCAATTTTTTATATTAATATTTACTCAAATTTTGTTTTGTTTATCATTTTTCTGTGATATTTCTTTTCCATTCTTGTGCACTCTGTCCTTATGTTTTAATCTCTCATAAGCCTTGTGCTTGATTTTTAACCCAATGTGATAATTTTTGTCATTTAGTTACTGAATCTGTTTGTTTGTTTTTTACAACTGCTGTGATTATGGGTGAATCAATTTGTTTCTAACATATTCTGTGGGATTTTTGTTGTTCTGTTGTTGAATTTTTTCTCTATTTCCCTTGCCTTCTAGCCTTAAACAGATATCTGTTATCAACTTAGAAGTTTTAAAATATGATTTGTGTTTAACTTCAAAGATTTTACATATATATTTCAGAAA
>SJYC01098954.1:0-23797 GCA_006408675.1 Madoqua kirkii | reverse complement strand
GACTGCAGCATGCCAAGCCTCCCTGTCTATCACCAAGTTCCAGAGTCTACTCAAACTCATGTCTATTAAGTCGGTGATGCCATCCAACCATCTCATCTTCTATCGTCCCCTTCTCCTCCTGCCTTCTATCTTTCCCAGCATCAGGGTCTTTTCAAATGAGTCAGTTCTTCACATCAGGTGGCTAAAATATTGGAGTGTCAGCTTCAGCATCAGTCCTTCCAATGAATATTCAGGCCTGATTTTCCTGATTTTCCACTGGTTGTATCTCCTTGCAGTCCAAGGGACTCTCAAGAGTCTTCTTCAACATCACAGTTCAAAAGCATCAGTTCTTCAGCACTCAACTTTATTTATAGTCCAACTCTCACATTCATACATGACTACTGGAAAAACCATAGCTTTGACTAGATGGACCTTTGTCTCTGTTTTTTAATATGCTGTCTAGATTGGTTGTAACTTGCTTTTTGACCTGCCTACAGACTCCTCAGGAAGCAGGTCAGGTGGTCTGGTATTCCCATCTCTTGAAGAATTTTCCACAGTTTGCTATGATCCACCAAATCAGTGGATTTGTCATAGCTAATAAAGCAGAAATAGATGTTTTTCTGTAACTCTCTTCCTTTTTCCATGATCCAGCGGATGTTGGTAATTTGACCTCTGATTCCTCTGACTTTTCTAAATCCAGCGTGAACATCTGGAGGTGCACAGTTCACGTACTGTTGAAGCCTGGCTAGGAGAATTTTGAGCATTACTTCAGTCATGTCTGACTTTGTGTGACCCCATAGACAGCAGCCCACCAGTCTCCCCCATCCCTGGGATTCTCCAGGCAAGAATACTGGAGTGGGTTGCCATTTCCTTCTCCTTGCTAGCATGTGAGATGAGTGCAATTATGTGGTAGTTTGCACATTCTTTGGCATTGCCTTTCTTTGGGATTGGAATGAAAACTGACCTTTTCCATTCCTGTGGCTACTGCTGAGTTTACCAAATTTGCTGGCATATTGAGTGCAATACTTTCACAGCATCATATTGTAGGATTTGAAATAGCTCAACTGGAGTTCCATCACCTCCACTAGCTTTGTTTGTAGGCCCACTTGACTTCACATTCCAGGATGTCTGGCTCTAGGTGAGTGATCACACCCTTGTATTATCTGGGTCATGAAGATCTTTGCTGTATAGTGCGTCTGTGTATTCCTGCCACCTACTCTTAATATCTTCTACTTCTGTTAGGTCCATACCATTCTGTCCTTTATTGTGCCCATCTTTGCATGAAATATTCTCTTGGTATCTCTAATTTTCTTGAAGAGATCTCTAGTCTTTTTCATTCTGTTGTTTTCCTCAATTTCTTTGCATTGACCACTGTGAAAGGCTTTATTATCTCTCCTTGCTATTCTTTGGAACTCTGCATTCAAATGGGTATATCTTTCCTTTTTTCCTTTGCCTTTTCCTTCTCTTCTTTTCACAGCTATTTTAAAGCCTCCTCAAACAACCATTTTGCCTTTTTGCATTTCTTTTTCTTGGGGACAGTCTTGATTCCTGTCTCCTATACAATGTCATGAACCTCTGTCCATAGTTCTTCAGGCACTCTGTGTATCAGATCTATTCCCTTGAATCTATTTATCAACCCACTGTATAATCATAAGAGATGTGATCTACATCATAGCTGAATGGTCTAGTGGTTTTCCCTACTTTCTTCAATTTAAGTCTGAATTTGGCAATAAAGAGTTCATGATCTGAACCACAGTCAACTCCTTGTCTTGTTTTTGCTGACTATATAGAGCTTCTCCATCTTGGCTACAGTTCATGGGGTCACAAAAAGAGTCCAACAAAACTTAGTGATTAAATAAAAACAACAAATATATATACAGATTTAGCACAATGCTATGTCCACAGTTAAAGCACTTTCATATATTTCAAAGACAAATGGGAAAGTAAGAAGAATGAATAAGAGCTGGGCCTATGGGAGGATTAAGATAATGAGAGAAAAAAAGTAAATAAAGAGGGAAGTGAAAGAGAAAAGAAGTAAAGGAGGAAGGATACAAAGAAAAACCAAAAAGGAAAACTGAATCTTAAAAAATGGCAACAAAATTAATTTAGAAAATGAGCAGTACCCAACAGTTACCTCACACAAGAATAGAACAGTACCTATTCCCACCACTTGGACTATAAAATCTTTGTGGTATATAGAGGAGAGTATGCTCTATACCCTTCTTAGAAGGGTATTATATCAGGAATGGAGGGTAATTAGCCATAGACTAATCATGTGTTAAGTTCAAGACCCTAAGAAGCAAATCATACCATAGTAAATTCATTCAAATTTACAGGAAAGAAAAAATATTCACTGATATTTGGTTAAAAACAGGCACATGAAACAGCAGGAAAATGCTTTGTATAAGGGGAAACATGGATCAATCAAAACCAACCTGAAATTGAAGGTGATATTAGAATTTTCATAAAATAAAAATGAATAAATTATTATTTTACTATATTATTTTATATTATATATTATATATATTATATAATGTATATTATAATTATATATTATATACTATATCATATTAGTATTATGTTATAACACTAAATTATATTATTTCTCTAGTTATTTAAAAGGTCAAGTAGAGAAATGGAAAACATTTTTAAAGACATAAATTAAATTCTAGAAATAAAAACTATTATAATATCTGAGATGAAAAATACATGGATCTGGATTATGGCAGATTAGATACTGCAAAAGAAAACATTAGTGAATTTGAAAATTACTCAAAATATCACACAAAGGAAAGACAGAATTTAGAGAATAGAAAGTGGATTAGAGAACAGTGAGGCAACTTCAGTAGGCCTAATATATATGTACTCGGTTGGCCAAAAAGTTCGTTTGTAACATCACGTAGAAAAACCCAAATGATCTTCCTGGCCAACCCAATAACTGGAGTTCCCTAAGGAAAAAAAACAAAGGTGTCAGAAAAATAATTGAGAAAACAATGATCCCAAATTTTCCAAGAAGCTCAATGAACCCCAAGCACAAGAAATATAAAGAAAACAACATGAATTTCATAAACAAATTGATCAAATCCATGACACAAATATTTTTACATGAGAATTTTTTTAACTTTAAGAAATAAAGCAATTACAGAGAGCAAAAAATCATAAAAACAGTAGCAGATTTCTCATCATCAATGTAAGTGTGAAGACAGTAAGCAGTTTATCAGTCAACTTACAAGTTTATACGCAGTGAATATGCAAAAACTTTATCAGACTTACAAACATTGAAATAATTTATAAACAGCAAACTAGACTTACTGTAAACATTAAAGGAAGCTTTTCAGGTGGAAGAAGAATTATATACATATGGATACAAAAAAATGAAAAACAAATACTAGAAATGTTAACTACTAAATATGTATGGCTTCTTATGGTTAAAGTTCTTTAAAAGGTAAATAAATTTTTAAACAAAATAATAACAATGAAGTATAATATTTATAACATATGTAAAAGTAAACGATTGACAACAATAACAGAAAGGCTGGAGAGGAGAATTGGAAGTACCTTATCTTGGGATTGTGATACTGTGCATGAAAATGTATAGGATCATTTGCAGATAAACTGAGACTAAGATCAAATATACATTGTAACCCCTAAAACAATAACTAAAGTAAAAGAAAGAGTTGTAGTAAGTAAAAACTTAAAGATAGATACATTTAAAATTCAAAAGAAGTCAGAAAAAAAAAAGTAAAATGGAAGCCACACATGACACAAGTAGAAAACAAGCAGCAGGGAGACAGATTTAATAACCATGTCAACAGTCAAGTTAAATATAAATGGCGTAAATATCCCACTCAAAAGTAAAAGCTTATCATGTTGGATAGACTCTACTATGTGCTATCAACTGGAAACATGTTTCAAATGTAAAGATATCATCTAGTTAATTAAAAGGATAAAAATATATCTCATTAAAACTAAAAGAAAGTAGAAGTTAGAATTAGTTTTATTAACATCAGATGAAGTATCTTGCAGAGAAAGAGGAGTACCACATATAAAAATTATTTCATATTAGTAGTCAATCTAATATGTCTAGAAGACATCAGTATCTTAAAATGTTTGTACCTAATAACAGAGTTTCAAGTTACACAAACAAAAACCGGGAAAATTTCAAGGATAAAAAGACAAAGAGAAAAAAATAATCTGCTACTGTAAAAAGAGATTTCACTATTCCTCTCAGTGAGTGACAGAAAAGGAGGAATATACAGAAAATAGGAAAGGATATAGAATATTTGAAAACAATAAATAGAGACTGAAGGAAGCAACACCTTATTTGCAAATCTCGAACATAACACTTGAGAGTATAAATAGTAAACTATTTAGAAACCTTTCTAATTCAGAGAAAAGAGTGAACACACTGTTACCTAATTTATTCCACAATGTCAATCTCCTTGCAGAAAAGATTATATGTCACAAACTGTAATAAAAGCAGTAGCGGAAGAGTGATAATTTAAGCATTTAGGGCAAAGCACTTTTACTAGTTAAAATAAAATGCTTTTAAGACTATATTTTTCATTTTATATATCTTTAATAGCATTTTCAACTTACAT
This sequence comes from Madoqua kirkii, assembly GCA_006408675.1. Taxonomy (NCBI): domain Eukaryota; kingdom Metazoa; phylum Chordata; class Mammalia; order Artiodactyla; family Bovidae; genus Madoqua; species Madoqua kirkii. The sequence goes on along the minus strand of SJYC01098954.1, from coordinate 19,217 downwards.
TACTTCATTTGGTATACAGAAAAAATTCATTACACACAACTAACCATGCAATATTACTGAGACTTTACTCTGGTCTTCAAATTCTTATTCTATTCTTTCTTTTCTCTTGTCCCATCATCAGTGCCATGGACTCATGTATTTTTCAATGAATCAATCTGTATAACTCATATTTTGGTAATCAGACACAAATGAGTATCACAGGGTTAATTTTCTGAAGCATTTACCTAAAAAAAAATGCAATTTCCAACCTGGGTTTTCTTAGCAAAAAGTTTTGAATTTACATGTTTGCATGTTTATGTATGTATCTGTACATATTTTTGTGTAGACTAAATCTGAAAACATAGACAAAGATCTCTTAATAGTGCTTATTTTTATTATATTTGGGTACTTACATAAGTTTGCCAACACTTTTTTTGTCAGTTTGCCTTCCAAAGTGAGTCAGTGTCTATATTTAATTCCACAGTCCAATAAATAAACTGAGAAGTTAAATATAAAATGTTCTAAAATTTAAGGCTTCAGCTTCAGGAAAATAGTAAAGCAATCTGATTTAATTGTGATACATATAACTATTTTTGAAATAAAGTATGTACACTAAAATATTAAACCTATAAAACTAATAGCATGAAAAATAAATTTCCCATTGTCCTGCCCTCAGTTTCCCATTAACTTACCTTATCTAAGCCTCAATATTTTCAACTATACAACTGGGGTAATAATCAGTAATAATTCAATGCCAGTAACTGGAAATTAACATTACTATGGTAAGACAAAGGAGACAAAACTCACATCTGTGATGCTCAATATTCTTATATCATCTCAAAGCTCACCATTTATCTTTTCCACGTGGGTTAGATCAACTCTCTCATGTTAACTAATCATAGTGATTATTACTGTTACTTAACACGTATATAGTCTTTGTCATCTTCCATTAACTATCAAAGTATTGGCATTACCTCATGTATTTTATCATCTCATATAAAACACAGGAGAAGCTCGCAACATACCTAATTTTCAGGCTATTTTATCATATATAATTTATAAACATGCAGTTATCTGTTGTATTATACTATTTGCTTGAAGTGGTCATTGTATTTTAAATAAATAAATAATGAGAGAGTGAGGCAGAGGTTCTTCTGTATATACTCATATTTACTATTTATTATTTCTGGTGATTCTCATTTAATTATGTAGATTGAAATTTCCTTTAAGGCAGATATTCTGGTAGTGAAGTACTCAGTATTTAGCTGAAAATGCCTTTATTTCATTTTTAATTCTGAAAGAATTTATGTGAATGTGGAATTATCTCTTTAGAGCTATTTTCTTTGGGTACTTTGAAGCAGTTGTTTCACTGTCATTTAGCCACAATTGTTTCTCCTGAGAAAGCAACCATATTTTGAATCTCTGTCCTCTTATATGTAATATCTAAATGTCCTGGGGTTACTATCAATATTTATTCTTTATTTTTAATTTCAGTATTTAGTGATGTGCATAATATAATGGCTATCATATTTATGCTTCTGCGCTATTATACTGAGCTTCTTGAAGCCATAAATTGGGATATTTCACCCATTATTTCTCTGATTTTTCTCTTCATTACCCATTCTTCCTCTTCTCTCCTTCAGGAATTCTAGTTATACACATAATGTAGCATTTGTATATAGGTTTATAAGATTTTTCTTTCGGTTTCGTTCTGTGTTCTTCAGATTATATAATTTTTATTCATCAGTTCTCAAGTTCATTGATAATTTATACCATTGCTATTCTTCTCTAGCTGATTTTTTTTTAAATATTTATTTGGCTGTACCAGTTCCTAGTTGCAGCATGTGGGATCTAGTTCCCTGACCCCTAGGGATCGAACTCAGGCTCTCTGCATTGACAGCGCAGTCTTAGCCACTGGATCACCAGGGAAGTCTCCTGTTCTAGTTAGTATTTTTAATTAGTTACTGTACTTTCTAGTTTAAAATTTATATTTTTAATAGTGTTTTTTTAATGACATTTGACCTCTGTTAATTTACTGTGTATGTATTTGAATACATTTGTAGAAATAGATCTTGAGTCCTTATATGTTAATTATGACCTCTGATTACCTCAAGTGTTTTCTATCAAATGTTTATTTTTTTGAATGTAGGTCACAAAATTCTGAATTTTTACATTTCTAGTAATTTCTTACTATATATATATATATATATATATATATAATTAGTTACTGTACTTTCTAGTTTAAAATTTATATTTTTAATAGTGTTTTTTTAATGACATTTGACCTCTGTTAATTTACTGTGTATGTATTTGAATACATTTGTAGAAATAGATCTTGAGTCCTTATATGTTAATTATGACCTCTGATTACCTCAAGTGTTTTCTATCAAATGTTTATTTTTTTGAATGTAGGTCACAAAATTCTGAATTTTTACATTTCTAGTAATTTCTTACTATATATATATATATATATATATATAAGATTTTATGAATGTTAAGCTTTAGAAAATTTAGAAATTGAGCTATTAGGGAAGCACTTAGAAAAGGTACATTAAGTTCCTCTGAAAACTTGTTTCTGCAGTTAACTTGGTTGTACTCAGATTCCAATTTGTGTGCTTTGAGAAGTAAGCCACTGAACTCTGTACAATACTTTTCGCATCTAAGGGTTAGAGTTTTACCATGTCCTGTTAGGTCTCACCTAGACACACATGGTTGAGTCCTCATCCAATGACTGGGATGAATTAAATGTAGATTCTTTGGTATCATTCCTTCTGTCCCTCTCCTTCCTGGACCTGACCTACACTAGCTGCTCTTAAAACTCCAACAATTTCTAACCTCTATCTGTTTCTTTTTGCTATCCTAGCAAGACTGGGGAAATTGAAATTCATTTTTCTAGATATGTTTTGCTCTGGTTTCCCCCAGCTTTTGATCACTGTTTAGTACCTTCAAAGAGCAACTTCAGACATTTCTCTGAGATTTTCTTTTTCTTATTTTTCTGAAGAAAGTAAGTCTGACCAAGTCCTTTCTTTATTTCTAGAATCCAGAAGTTACTCTTCCATTCTTAGAACCAGAAGCTTATGTTATTTAGTTTAGAATTGAAAGTCATTCTTTTCCAACGTTCTTATGTGGCTTGTATATGTAACTGTAAGAATTTCTTAACTGCTAGAATTTGAACTCTTATATGATGTCTTAAGTGTGAGTGTGTGTGTATGAAAATGTTAAATTTTGCAAGTTACAATAGTATATTAGTTAATAAAATGTATACATTGTTGTAGATTTATTATTATTTCATCTTTCGAAGAGGTATCATAACTATTTCCCGCTATATTTAATGACACTTTTCTGATCTCTGGCATATAGATTTTACTGCAGACTTTACTAACATTTTCCCTGGGAAAAATATAAATTAGTCAAAACCAGACTATTATAATAGATTTTAGTGTTTAATAAAAATGGACATTTTCGTATGGTCCACTGGTTTTACTTCAGCCTGTTTTTCTCATTCCTGACTACAGAACTAATGTAACTGTATGAAAATTTTTAGTTATAGATTCCAGACTTTTAGCAATTCCAAAGGGAAAGAGAAAGTAAAAAACAGAGACGAAAGTGAGTTTTTAAACAGTAGCTCTGTGAAAAGAATTTAACACAAAAAATACAGAAGAAATCTTTGCCGAGTTCAAATTTTGTTAGTAATTTCAGAATTTTATTATCTTCATAGTCTTCAAGATTGCCAATATTTCATTAGAGAAAAAGACAAAGGCAATGTGTACATATTTTTTAAAAAGTAACACACTAAAAAGTATAACTATTATTAATTTGATTCCTTTTCTCCATATACATTTGCAATATTAGCCTGAAGATTATGTTGGGCTAGGAAAAAGTCAGCTGGGCTTCCTACAAAGTTTTAATTTTTATTTACATTCTATCCACAGATATAAACATATCTGAAGGAAACCATTTTGCCATCTATCAATAACCACATAGAAATTAAAAATTTTACTAAAGTAAATGAGAAAACAGGTCAGAGGACTTTATTTCAGAAGCTAAATGAGTTTATTATATATACTTCAAGTATTTTTGATAACTATATATAATTTTTCATTATTAAGCATATTCATTTCTAGAGTGAGAAATTCAGCACATTTTTATATGTACCTATGACCAACCTAGATGGCATATTAAAAAGCAGAGACATTACCATCTAGTCAAGGCTATGTTTTTCCAGTGGTCATGTATGGATATGAGGGTTAGACTGTGAAGAAAGCTGAGCGCCGAAGAACTGATGCTTTTGAACTGTGTGGTGTTGGAACCACAAGTTGAACTGCAAGGAGATCCAACCAGACTATTCTAAAGGAGTTCAGTCCTGGGTGTTCATTGTAAGGACTGATGTAAAAGCTGAAACTCCAATACTTTGGCCACCTCATGCAAAGAGTTGACTCATTGGAAAAGACTCTGATGCTGGGAGGGATTGGGGGCAGGAGGAAAAGAGGACGACAAAGGATGAGATGGCTGGATGGCATCACCGACTCAATGAACATGAGTCTGAGTGAACTCTGGGAGGTGGTGATGGACAGGGAAGCCTGGTGTACTGCGATTCATGGGGTTGCAGAGTCGGACACGACTGAGTGACTGAACGGAATTGAACTGATGGAATAATAAGTGATGATAAAACAGTTTACACTGAAGACATTTAGATTAAAATTGTAAAAACTTGTTGTTCTGTAACATCACAATTAGTTGAGAAGATAGTTCTAAATTTTACTGTTCAGAAAATAGACATTTTATTAGAAATTAAATATGATAAACATTCAATTTGCCCAGATAAAATTTATCAGAAGCTCAATTATAACCGGTTGCAATGTCCTAGAGATTAAAAAGAAAGTTTGCTTAAGAATTTTGGTATAGACTTTCAGAGTTTGGGAGTTGGAGCAAAGCTCTATTTAATTTCACCTTTAAGAAAAAACAAGATTATAAAATGAGACATTAGCCCCCCAAAAACTGGTAATGAGATGCTACAAGCACTATAAAGAAAATTTAAATATAAAAGAAAAAATTTGGTCTTGAAGTATGTACTGTCTGATTTTTTTAAGCAGTGCCCTTTGGCCACTCTTCAATCATCTATTTCAGTTATTCCCTACAACAACAAAAGGCTATAAAAAAAGATCCACAGGAGACAGGTTGAAAGGGAAGAGATGAGATCAGGACAGAATTGAGTGCCTAAGAGGGGACACAGAACAGGAAGGAGGGTGATGATATAGGCTTGGAGATCTCGGCGAGTGCGCAATCTGAGCCACATATTGGACATCTCAGCCCAGGGTCCGACACTAGGAAGACAACTCCCATTTCCTGGTTTTGAACAAGCGGGACGTAAGGAAGAGCTCTAGGAACCTAGACTTCTCTTGTGAAGAGCTCACCATGTCTGCTCACTCTCAGGAGCAAGCAGAGGAAGCAGGCTGAAGGCACCCGCCGCTCAGGGCAGTCTTTCAGGACCACCTCGGCATGCACTCTGGCCCATGTCAAGCGTCCCTCTCACATCTCCAGCTCTGCAGCAACCTACCCCTAGAGCAAAGGCTACAGAGAGTGAGCACCTGAGGTGAACGAAACCAGCTCCGACCTGGCACCGATCTGAACGGGGCGAGGGTGGCCATCATTGCTGCTTGCAGAGGTGGTGGGTTGGCAGTTGTCTGTAGCTCTAACTGGCATTCCAGACCACCACAGTGAGCACCCCAGCCTGCATCAGGCACCAACCGCGGCCCCTCTCACTCCAGAACTGTTCCCTTCTGAGGCAATGGTGTCGTCCCTGAGAGTGGTAAAAATGCACACTTACAAGAAATGGAGTCAGCTAATCTCCACCCCTCAGGGCCACAGCTTCAGCATCTTGGGATCTGACCCTGCCCTCAAGAGGGCAGTGGTGGCCACCGAGAACAGGAGAAGCCCCAGGTCACATCTGGCTTTGGCTCTATCCCATCTCCAGCCCCCACTCACATCAAGGTGACAGTCGCTAGCACCCCCAAGGGGGAAGGTGTGAGCCTTGCTCATTTCAGATCCAGCTCTCCTACCAGAGCCGCTGGGCACACATAAACTACACAGAGACTCTCACCCACAAACACAGCCCTTACAGACTGGGACTAGTTAACTCTTTCACCAAGTTTCATAAAGATAAAGTTAAACAAAATGAAACGAAGAGGGATTTGTTTCCAATGAAAGAGCAAAGGGGGAAAAAAATACCTGAGACAGACAACTTATGAAAAAGAGAAGTAATTTTCCAGATAAAGAGTACAAAGTATTAAGGATGCTAACTGAACTTGGAAAAAGCATAGATGAACACAGTGAGAATTTTAACAAGGAACTAGAAAACATGAAGAATCAGTAGGAGCTGAGACAAATGAAATTTTGGTATCAGACAACGTGAATGTTTTATGGAATCTGAGAATTTAGATTAGATAAAACAATGCTAGAAAAGGAGAGACAGACTCAATTTGTTTCAGAGATAGCATCATTTGGAAAAAGGAAAAGCTTCTCTAAGAGTTCATAATCTGCTCAGTTACAAGTTTCTCATTTCTTTTGCCTTTATCCTTAGGGTCTCAGATACTAAGACATGTCTACAGATATTTTTAAAGAATTTAATAGTTCTCTGAAAATATTAAAAGCAGGTAAACAAACGTCAAAAATACTACATCAGTACATCATAAAACACAAAAGACACATAAAGTGTTAAGTTCAATGGATATAGAATACATACATAAACATGTAGAACAGAACATTATCAAATTTTACTAATTGATATTTTTAGATATTTATAGAATGCATTCAACGATGTCAGAATACACTTTCTTACCACAAACATTACAGAATTCAGAAGTAGTCCCACACCTATGTGGAAAGTATACTTTTATCAAAGGTACAGTTCAGTTCAGTCGCTCAGTTGTGTCCGACTCTTTGAGACCCCATGAATCGCAGCACGCCAGGCCTCCCTGTCCATCACCAACTCCTGGAGTTCACTCGGACTTACGTCCATCAAGTCGGTGATGCCATCCAGCCATCTCATTCTTTGTCGTCCCCTTTTCCTCCTGCCACCAATCCCTCCCAGCATCAAAGTTACAAAGGCAATTAAATGGAGAAAAAAATAGCCATTTCAACAAATGGAGCTAGAGCAACTGGATATCTTTAGATTTGAAAAGGGCTCAAAACAGACATACACCTAAGTCTAAAGTCTAAAGAAAACTATAAAACTTTTTGATCAAATGTAGCATAAAATGTTTGTGACCTTATGTAAGCCATAAAGAGAAAAATAACTTCTCAGTAAAAAAGAACATCGATATGATTTACAACAGACTTCTAATTTGATATAACAAAGCCCTGAAAGCAATGGAATGACTAAGAAAAAGGGACATGAACCAAAAAGAATTCTATATCAAGCAATTTTATTCTTCAGGATTGGAGGTGAAATAAAGGTTTCATAGATAATCCACAACTACTAAAACCAACTGCTGACAGACTTGGTTTATAAGAAATAACACAGAATTATATAAGAAATTATATAATTTAGAAATAATATAGAATTATATAAGAAATAATAAAGGAATTCTCTGAAAGGATAATTCTCTGAAAAGGTTAGTATCTTATAATAACTATTGTTTCTGATTTTTATTCCCCCATCCCCCAGAAGGTTATTGCTCATTTTTCTTTATTTAGTAACATGGCTGGACTACATTAATGAAATCTCTCACAATGTGCTACCTGAGGTCTCTGCTTAGTTTAGGTTTATTATTGTTGTTGTTACTCTTATTTTAAATGGAGCTAGCTAGGAGTAGCCTCTGTGGCTGCACTACAGGGCCAGGACTAAAGTGAGACCAGTAAGGAACCTTGAGAGGAAATTTAAGGAGATATTTGCTCTCAGTATTGTGCGGTACAGGACTGACTGACTGATGGGTCCATGCATAGTTTTAGTAGCACACTCAAAGTTCAGCACCTTTCCATCTGCCCCCATTTTATTTTTGCTAGAACCTCTCGTGTGTCCTTTACATGCTGTGCAGCCTCCTCTTGCTGGCAATACTTGGATAACTTGAACTATATGGATTGTTTGATGCAAATCTGCACAGGCTTTGTCCATATTCAGACATACTTAGTGTATCAAGGCTGTCCATGGCTAGCTCACCTCTCAGATTTTCCTGTTAAACTCCCGTTTAGTCTGTGGCTCTGCCATTTACCTTGATTGGGACTGAAATCTCAGTCTAGGGTATCCGCAGGCCTCTGCTTTTCTCTGCTGGTGCAGGGTTTCTGCTTTCTACTCAATTAATTGATCCTTCTCCAGCATCAATGTTGCTGATTTTCTCAGTTTGTCTCTCTCTGATAGAAGCAAACTGATGGCTAAGCTGGAAAGGAAAGCAGATGGGAGCAGCTCCAGGCAAGAATGCTATAGACACCCACTATTCCTAGCTGAAATTTAGTAGTTTCTCATGAAAAAAAAAAAAAAAAGGCATTTCCATTTGCTGTATGCATTTGGCTAAATTCCAGAGAACCAAAATGGTTGTTTTTGGCAGTTTGGTCAAACTATATATTTACTTTTGAGGAAGAGGATTTGCCAACCTCATTTGGACATGCCAGAAGCAGGCTTGAAGGTTTCCTTGGTGGCTCAGAGTGAAAAGAATCTGCCTGCAATGCGGAAGGCCTGGGTTCAATCCCTGGGTTGGGAAGATCTCCTGGAGAAGGGAAAGGCTATCCACTCCAGTACTCTGGTCTGGAGAATTCCATGGACTCTATATAGTTCATGGGGTCACAAAGATTCAGACATAACTGAACAACTTGGCTACTATAAGTAGCTTATCTTCATTTGACCATCAGGGCATATTTTCTTTCTTTTTTTTTTTCATTTCTTATAAATTTAACAATATACTGCCCATAGACTCTGCCATTTCACGCCTAGATATTTACAGAAGTCAATAAAACCAATGTCCATGGAAAGGTATATCCATAATTGCTCATATCTTGATTTGCAATATTCTATAATGGAAAAAAGGCAACGTCCAACATTGAGTGAGCCAATAAAATAATAAGTATATGTTATTGAAAGGTTGTTGCTGAACCATGCAGACACCAGAATTGTTGGCCTCCAGAGGAGAAGAATTCAGCCCGGGACAGAGACAAGCCTTGATTGCTCAGAGCTTCAGTATAATAAAGCTTTATTAAAGTATAAAGGAGATAGAGAAAGCTTCTGACATATCAGAAGGGGATAGAAAGAGTACCCTCTTGTTAGTGTTGCTGCTACCGCTAAGTCGCTTCAGTTGTGTCCGACTCTGTGCGACCCCACAGACGGCAGCCCACCAGGCTCCTCTGTCCCTGGGATTCTCCAGGCAAGAACACTGTAGTGGGTTGCCATTTTCTTCTCCAAGGGCATATTTTCTTAACCCATGATTTGGGCCTAATGTTGCTTAATGTATTAATTGCATATGACTTTTATGGCAGTCAAATGATAATTTGTAATTTTACCAGAAAGAATTTATGGATGCCTCTGTAGTGTCAAAAACTGTTTTTGAGAATTTATTTAATTCTCAAAAAATCCTCATTGGTTATGCATCCTAATTATTAATTTCAGAGATTACAAAAGAATTTAAGAGGTTAAGTTGTCCAAGCACACAGTAAGAAGAAAAAAAAAAAGATCCAGAGCCTAAACTTTTAATACCCACATTCTGTCACCAACATTGTAAAGTATGAGAGTAAGATGTTGTTCATGTTGTCTTCCATATTCTATCTCATCCTCCAGATATTTAGAGGAGGTCTCAGTCACTGATTTATCTACTGAGTCATTGTTATCTTTATCAGCTCTGTGTCTCAGAGTGGATGGATAACCTGTAGATATAAATAGAAGCAGAATTTTCAGAGCAAAGGGCAACAAGCCAAAGAGATTTTGATTAGGAACCTGAAGAGTTATGACATAGAAATCATAGCACAGAAGAGTGCATGGCCTATATAGTTGTCATTTTGATGAAGGGATTTTTTTCCCTTTGGGACTGGTCAGAGTTTACGAATCATCTCCCATTAGCTGTCTGGAATTTCTTTCTGATAAAGAGTCTTGATGTGTGGAGAAGCAAATCATATTTTCCTTTCCATGCCACTGGATCTTCAGAATTGAGGCTGTATCACACAGTGTTTTATTTTCTTATTGTTTTTTTTTTACCAACATCTTAATAGACATACAGAATAGATATCACTGGAAGGAATGCAAGCAACAGCCACCACATAAAATCTGGGTGATGAAATGAAAACATTTTTTACTAGAGGTAGATAAAACACATGGAAACAACCATCCTACTTCATCAGTTTATGTCAAAGCTTATTCCCACGTGGCCACAAGGAGCCCACACACTTGAAGCCTCATTTGAAATACACAAATACACTCTGGATCCTTTGCAGTAACATTTGCTTACCCTACACTATTCTGTCCTCATTATGTCAACATTAAATAAGCATCTATTTCTGCTTTATTGACTATGCCAAAGCCTTTGACTATGTGGATCACAATAAACTGTGGACAATTCTGAAAGAGATGGGAATACCAGACCACCTGATCTGCCTCTTGAGAAATCTGCATGCAGGTCAGGAAGCAACAGTTAGAACTGGACATGTAACAACAGACTAGTTCCAAATAGGAAAAGGAGTACATCAAGGCTGTATATTGTCACCCTGCTTATTTAACTTCTGTGCAGAGTACATCATGAGAAAGGCTGGGCTAGAAGAAGCACAAGCTGGAATCAAGATTGTCAGAAGAAATATCAGTAACCTCAGATATGCAGATGACACCTCCATGTTGGAGGAAAAGAGTATTAGTTTTAGAGCTGTACAGAAGCAAATTCAAATTTTGATTCTGCTAATTTATACCCATGAAAACATAGGGAAGATACTTAACTGAACCTCTGTTTCTTCATTGGTTAAGTGAATATAACAGAAATGCCTATCACCTACTGAGTATTCACAAAGTACAAAGCACTATATTAAATATATGTCATTTATTTATTCAGGAATACAAAATTAAACAAATTATATTAATATGCCCATTTTATAGAGGGGGAAATTAAGGCTTTCAAAGTTTGAGTGTCTTATCAAATTCACAAAGTTGGTAGGTGGGAGAGACATTTTTATACCCAACCAGCTGGTTCTAAAGGCTGTACATTTGACAACTATATTAAAATGTCTGTGATGAAATGAAAACATTTTTTACTAGAGGTAGATAAAACACATGGAAACAACCATCCTACTTCATCAGTTTATGTCAAAGCTTATTCCCACGTGGCCACAAGGAGCCCACACACTTGAAGCCTCATTTGAAATACACAAATACACTCTGTATCCTTTGCAGTAACATTTGCTTACCCTACACTATTCTGTCCTCATTATGTCAACATTAAATAAGCATCTATTTCTGCTTTATTGACTATGCCAAAGCCTTTGACTATGTGGATCACAATAAACTGTGGACAATTCTGAAAGAGATGGGAATACCAGACCACCTGATCTGCCTCTTGAGAAATCTGCATGCAGGTCAGGAAGCAACAGTTAGAACTGGACATGTAACAACAGACTAGTTCCAAATAGGAAAAGGAGTACATCAAGGCTGTATATTGTCACCCTGCTTATTTAACTTCTGTGCAGAGTACATCATGAGAAAGGCTGGGCTAGAAGAAGCACAAGCTGGAATCAAGATTGTCAGAAGAAATATCAGTAACCTCAGATATGCAGATGACACCTCCATGTTGGAGGAAAAGAGTATTAGTTTTAGAGCTGTACAGAAGCAAATTCAAATTTTGATTCTGCTAATTTATACCCATGAAAACATAGGGAAGATACTTAACTGAACCTCTGTTTCTTCATTGGTTAAGTGAATATAACAGAAATGCCTATCACCTACTGAGTATTCACAAAGTACAAAGCACTATATTAAATATATGTCATTTATTTATTCAGGAATACAAAATTAAACAAATTATATTAATATGCCCATTTTATAGAGGGGGAAATTAAGGCTTTCAAAGTTTGAGTGTCTTATCAAATTCACAAAGTTGGTAGGTGGGAGAGACATTTTTATACCCAACCAGCTGGTTCTAAAGGCTGTACATTTGACAACTATATTAAAATGTCTGCTTACCTCTTTAAAGTGATTATATATGTGTGTGTCTGTTATTACTATATATAATTATTATTATTTATAATATATTTATCACTATATGGATATTTATTATGTATATAAATTAGATATGTTACCTATTCAGTGTCTTCCACAAGCATTAATAGATGGTCATTCTTACTGATAAACTCTTTTTAAAAGACTTCAAGGCTTTTAACAAATGTATTAGTTTGGGCTTTTCTTCTTAAACTCATTTAATTCCAATGAAAAATATTTTGAAGCAAATATAATGATCTACTAATTAGATTAAATTTAAAAAGAGAGAGAGCCCAAGCACTTGAGTGAGTTCCTCTGGATTATGTAGCTACTAAGTAGGAGAGCTGGAATTTAAACTTGATTTTCTAGCTCCAGTATACAGATCTCACCATATCACACTAGGAACTAAACTATACCTCATGCTTTATAAATGTATTTTTGACAAATGTTTTGTTATCAAACTATTAGCTTTTTCTTCACTTTAAAAATAATATATATTTTTCATTATTTTTTGAACATACACCAGGAGTATGATTAACACATGCCAGATAAGGTAGAAAAATATCTTAGCTATTAGCAAACATTTTTCTCTAAATCCATGAATAGTTTTAATTAGACACATGACATACTTGATAGACATCCCAGTTTTCAAGTGTCTATTACTGAAGACATCCTGTAATCATAACATTCTCACCTTATTATTGCATAAAAGGATACGCATATAATACAGATGAAGCTGTCAAAATCTCTAATTGCTAATGCAACATCAAAGTAAATTGGTGTGATCCTAGGTAAATGAGAAAATCAAGAAATACTATATGTCACAATATATTCTAAGCTATTGAACTCATTTGAGAGTCATCACTGTTTTGACTTGTGAAGGTTAGCTGACCCAGACAAGGAAGCAGAAACACAAGCAGACATTTACCATCTCATTATACACAATCCTGCAGTTTTTTTTTGCATTGATGCATATGCCAGCAAAAGCACGGCTTTTTGAAGTTGTTTAGAAATCAGAAAGACCTGGTTCAAATCTGATACCCATCCCTATCTAGCTGAAAAAACAAAGGCAAGCTATTTAACAATTCCAAGTCTCGTTTACAAGACAGGAAACTGAAGTACTGTGAGAATCACATGAGACGAAGCACAAGTATAAAGTGTGATATTTTAGCTTCTTATGAACAGCTTCTCTTGCCTGTCTGGGGCAGATATTTCTGAATTTCTCTCAATCTGCTAAATGTAATAAGGCATTCACTGTTGATATTACAAATCTTCCTGACAATGACAATGAATTTCAGTTGGATAAAGGATTATAAAATTTTTAAACTTTTTAAAAGGATTTCTATTTTTTGGCTTAGGCTTTTAATATTTATTGTTTTTGCCTTGATATGTGCCAGATCTTTACAGTGTACATGGGGTGTAGAAGTTGTGGAGAAGGTAACAAATGTGGTTAAGAAATACATCCCTGAAACTTGTAATTTACAGAATGAGACAGACACGAATAGGGCTCCAAAGGGAGTGCACTATGGTAAGTGCTAAGTAACAGAGAAATAACAGCCGTGTTATAATATTGAGAGGAAAAAAAAATTGTCTCTTTGAAAGGATTCAGAGCAGAAAGCAGGCTTTGAAAAGTTGAACAGGAAGCATCAAAAGGATATTGAAATGGAGTAATTACCAAGTAGAATATGAGCCACATTCTTGGGAAGGGATAGATTACAGGCAAATGAGAACCAAGACTAGAGAATGAATGCTGAAGAACTGAGTGCAGTGGAGAGTGAAAACAGCATCAGTCTGTACCATGTCCGGGAGGACATGAATCAAAGAGGTCACTTCCCATGACTTATGGGGTATATTCTTGCTTGGAAAATCCCATGGACACACAGCCTGGTGGGCTACAGTCTATGGGGTCACCAAGAGTCAGATACGACTTAGCAATTAAGCACACGTGGGGTAAAGAAGTCATAAAATCACTTTAAGAAAATAACTACAGAGTCTTTTATTCCTTCCATGTGATATATCACTTTTATTTGTTGGCATCTGAAATTCCAGTCACCATTTGTGAACCTCTTAATTTGTCACCTTTCCTGGGTTTTATTCTTTCTAATGGTATGAAATGACTTAGAAGCAGCAGCAGCAGCAAGAGGTATTTATTTAGCTTTCAAAAAAAAAAAAAATTGTTCATGCCCTGAAATCTGAAGACAACAGATCGATGAGAAGTGATTCTGCATTGTCTCTACAGGGTTCCTGGGATTATTGGTTCTGGGTGAGTTTTCCTGTTGATTCCTCCACTTGCAATACTTTTCCGTGAATAGTGCTGAATTTTCACCTGTTACTACCCTCATGATACATAAGATTGGAGGTCCTGTTTCTAAATGTGGCCTTCTGTACCTCATCCTCAATCCAGTGAGAGGAGACTTTCTATACCTCATAGAGTGGACAGTACTTGGACTTTTTAGTTTAGACAGGATCTCAGAAACTGCTCCTCATAATGCACAAGGCTAATGCCACTTTCTTATTTTTATTTGCCTGTTGAAGCCTGTAGTCTAACCATTTTCTGCTACTCTGGTGGACATGTAATGTCAACTGTAGCTCTTGATTCTAGCTTTGAATTCTTTTCTTCTTTCTGATATATAAAATTTATCTGCTTAGTTTTTAAAATGTCTTTATTAGGATGTATTATATTTCACATACCCATACAAGTCATCCATTTAGAACATACAACCTGAAACTATATTTTTTTTTCTGAATAATGTATTAAAAGGATCATATATCAAGATTAAATAGGGTTTATCCTATTTTGATCAAAAATCTTTTAATATCCACAAATCAATAAGTGCGATATACCACATTAATAACCTGAAGAATAAAAAATATATGATCATCTCAATAGATGCATAAAAAGCATTTGGAAAAATACAACACCAATTTATGATAAAAACTCTCCAGAATATGGCCATAGAGAAAACATACCTCATCATAATAAAGGCCACATATGACAAACACCCAGGTAACATAATTCTCAACAGTGAAAAGCTGAAAGCATCTCCCCTAAGATCAGGAAAAAGACAAAGAGAGTTTCCATTCTTACCACTTTTATTCAACATAGTTTTGGAAGCCTTCATCACAGCAACCAGAGAAGAAAAAGAAATAAAAGAAATCTAACTTGGAAAAGAAGAATAAAACTGTCACTGTTTGCAAATGACATGATACTATACATAGAAAGTCCTAAAGACACTCCAGGGCTCTGTAACAACCTAGAGGGTGAGATGGGGAAGGAGGTAAGAAGGATGTTCAAGTGGGAAGGGACATAGGTTAAACCTATGGTTGATTCATGTTGATATTTGGCAGAAACCAATGCAATACTATAAAGCAATTATCCTTCAATCAAAAATAAATAAAAATTTAAAAAATACTAGAGCTCAACATTGAACTAAACTTTCAGGAAACAAAATTAATACACAGATATCTCTGGCATTTCTATATATAAACACAAAAGGTCAGAAAGATAAATTAAGCAAACAATCCATTTACCAACATACCAAAGAGAATAAAATACCTAAGAATCAATTTACCAAAGGAGGTAAAAGATCTGTACTCTGAAAACTATAACTCAATGATGAAAGAAGTCAAAGATGACAGAGAAAGATATACCGTGTTCTTGGATTGGAAGATTCAATATTATCAAAATGACTATACTACCTAAGGCAATCTAGATTCAGTGCCATTCCTATCAAATCACCAATAGCATTTTTCACAGAGCTACAACAAAACAATTAAATTCATATGAAAACACATTTTAAAATACCCTGAATACCCAAAGCAATCCTGAGAAAGAAAAATGAAGCTGAAGGAATTAAGATTCCCTGGCCCTCCACACTACCAGTGTGGACCATATTGTTTAGATTCTGGCACAAAAACAGAAATACAGATCAATGGAATAGGATAGAAAGCCCAGAGATTTACACCCACACCTATGATCAATTACCTACAACAAAGAAGGCCAAGAATATATAATGGAGAAAAAAGTCTCTCCCATAAGCGGTGCCAGGAAAACTGAACAGCTACCTCTTCGTGTTATTCAAAAGCATAAAGACACACATTCATCATTAATTATCATACAGAGTATTGTTAAGAGGAGATATTGTCTTAAGAGTGCTCATAGGTATTAATTTACCCATTTTTTTTTTCAACTAAAATCAGTTCATATTGTGAGAGCTTTGTAATCTCTTTTCCTATTGACTGTCCTTCCCTGGAGCAAGCTTTCTGAGACACTATACTAGGCTTTGGGAGGAACAACAACTTTTGGTCTTCTGCTTTATGCCTTCCTGCATGAACCTTGACCTTAAGCTGGGGCAAGAGTGGTTAGGTTGCAAGATTTTCAGTCTTCCATGCATGAGGAAGATCTCCTCTCTTCTGAATAGGGCCAGAGGAGAGAGGGAGTCCCTGACTTCTCAGTTGCCTTCCTCATAAACAGCCTCTTCAGCTTGGAGGAGATGAGAAGTGCTTGGGAGCCTGTCTCTCTCAATGAGCTATGGTAAGCCCTGAATAGGAGCTGAGGGGAGAGGAAGCCCCATCTTTTTGACCATATGCACAGGTAAAGTGTAGCTTCCAACAAACCTTTGGAAGAAGAGGTAGAGAATGGGCCATGGCTCAAATGTCAGACTCTTGCTATTCTTACTGAGCTTTAGTACATTTTCTCATATAAGTGTTTCTTCACTTTGGTATGCACTTGGTACAATCTGCAAAAACTTTAAAGGATTGCTTTTTAAAAGTTTTCCTCGGGTTGGCTTGCTTTTCTAGGGAGTTGGTATACTGCCATCCTGGAAAAGCAATCTCCTTCTTCCCTTTTGAACTTACTCTGTATTTTTTGTTCCTTTTTCTGTAATGTATTACAGTATTGTTATGTATATGGAGCTAGAGGATTTGGGGTTCACATATCAGACCAAAAACGGGCTTAAAGAGTTTTGTACCTTGGAGCTAATTCTCCCAGACACTCATGCCATAATATGCATATGTTAATCATTTTTGACACTGCATTGATATAGAGTAAAATTGCCACATGCCAAAGGTTAAAAGAACTAGTTGATAAGGCAGTTAGGCTTAGATTTCAGAAGGTGTGACCCCTGGTCAAGCCATTATTCCTTCAACACTTAGTTCCTAACATAACAGTGTTTGGAAGGATCTAATGAGTATTGCTCTAAGGATTGTAAATGGTGTAGATGTTAAATATCCAGTCAATTCTCAGAGCATAACTCACTTACAAAGGTATAGTAGAGTTGGTTGAAGTCTTCCAGGAGTACTGCTGAGTCAGCTTCATTACTCTGCATCCTGAGGCTTCCTAGCCAGCGGGCTCTCCTTCTGTGCCTGCAACTCATCCTGGAGTTGGGAGAAACTCATAGGCCCTTTATGCCTGTATCCCAAGCAGAATCTTAGAAGAAGAGCTTACAAAATGTCCTAATACGTTCCTGATCTCATAATTTCCCTAACACTTGAAATCCTTCCCCTTATCCAAAATGAATTTCAACTGCAGCATTCCCATTATGAAAGATACAGTAAGAAGAGATAATTGGTAAAAAGGATACAACATGGACATACACAAAATCTTCATTTATGAAGTTCTGAAAACTAGCAAAACAGACACAAACAACCAAATATAAACCTATTTTCACAGGCAGTGTTCAGGTCATCTAAGAACACCTATAACTCTTTTTATGTCTCAGTTTTTCAGTACTGCCAGGATCTTTTAAGAAGCAGCTACACAGTAAAAAATAACTCCTTTGCTCTTCAAACCTAATATTCCATACAATCACAGTGACTTATGTACATATTTAAGAACTTTTCAGTATATTAAATATACTCAAGCATTCATTTGTTTTTAGGTATCCTGTGAAGTATATTCAAAGGCATCATTTGATACCATTTTCTATGAAACAAGTTTCCACTGTCACTGATGAAGAAATGATCTCAAATTGGAATACGGTTTAACAGACTGGTTCTATTCTGAAATACCCACTGTCCCTGAATGGATTGGTAACTAGTGAGAAATAACCATGCTTTACATATTAAAAAAAAGTCTCTTAAAATTTTTTCTGCCAGAGAAATTTCTCTGTCATGGAAAGATGGTGACACTATTCAATACAGAGTGAAATAAAGTAATTTTTATGGGCAGCTATGGAATGGATCATTGAAATGTTCAAGACAACACAAATTCTGATAAAAAACACTTTTCTGGGAGAGAAATTATTCATTTAGTTCTTGAAGTTGTTTTAGTCTGAAAAGTCTTTGGTTAACATGTAAGTTTCTCTTTAAAAAAAGAGAAAGAAAAGTAACTCAAGCTCATCAGCTAGTATGTTAGAAAGGGTTCTCTAAAAATAAGGTACTTCAAAGTACCATAAAACAACCAACTAGAATCAACTGTCCACAAAACAGAAAAGAGGTTTTGCATCAGCAAAACTATATTGCACAGTATGAGATCAGATACAAAAAATGATGGAAGAATTAATAAAGATTATTAACATGTAATCGGAAGGTTGATACAACAGTGATGACAAAAATATAAATAGTGTGCAGGAGAAAGCAATAAAGGTTTAGGGGGAGGTGATGGGTTTGGTACTAGAAATCTAACTGGTTGTAAAAA
This sequence comes from Madoqua kirkii, assembly GCA_006408675.1. Classification (NCBI taxonomy): domain Eukaryota; kingdom Metazoa; phylum Chordata; class Mammalia; order Artiodactyla; family Bovidae; genus Madoqua; species Madoqua kirkii. The sequence goes on along the minus strand of SJYC01098954.1, from coordinate 444 downwards.
TTTAGGGAATTACCAAGTACGTACAGACAAGGATGTAGAACTCATTTTATATAATCTCTAATTTATGTATAATTCACATCAATTATATAACTGTACATATGTATTCATGTGTGGCTGCTGTATATCTAAATATGTGTCTATAAATACATATATGTGTATGCACATGTCTATGTATGTGTGTACACCAATATTCACTGGGGACAATACAGTGTTCCTCAACTGATTTTGGATAGTGATGGAGCTAAAATAAAATTCTGGATCTCTAGTCTACTAAATGTGGGTAAATTACTTAACCTTATTTGTCTGCAGGTGCCTCATCTAATATTAGAATCCAAATGCAGTTATTTGTGAGTAGTACATAGCAAGCAGAGTACATCATGAGAAATGCTGGACTGGAAGAAACACATGCTGGAATCAAGACTGCTGGAAGAAATATCAATAACC
>SJYC01098952.1:0-25993 GCA_006408675.1 Madoqua kirkii | reverse complement strand
CATATCTTTAAAATATCAAACTTTGATTGCAAAATATTATAAATATGACAGAGGCAAAGGGGGTAAGAATTTAATTCTTACAGAGAATTCATAGAAGGTTTTTCAGAAAAATAGTGATTTAAGAAAGGTCTTAAAAACTCACATGAGCTTACAAGTTAATTCTATGAATATACTACAGAGATCTTCAGCTTTAATGTAGAAACAAAAGACAAAACAGGGCATTATGTGTTAAGTACTGAAGTATGCTGTATTAATTACTAAATATTATTGGTCTGCAAGAAAGTATGAGAAATTATTATTGAAGAAACCTTCTAAAAAATTGATTTGTGACTTGCAAGGTCTTCACTCTAAGATAGAAAAACCATGGAAAAATCACTGAAGGTTACACAATTTGTACCAAATGCAAGAATGACTCACAATTATGGGGACAAAAACCACCTGAGCCTACATGCTCCTCCTGTTCCCTCCTGCTTTTCCAGATGAGCTGTCCACATTGTTATGAAAAGCTAACCCTTCCATTTATGTACCAGGTCCCACATTCTTTTGCCTAATCAAGAGCATGGATCCTGAAGTTTCCTCTCATCATATTGAACTATTTCTTCTCTCTTTGCCAGATGTCTTCACTTGACTTACACATACAGTGTAATTTCTACCATCATATAAAAAGCCCTCTATTTTTAAAATTTTAATAGCATCATCTTTTATGATTTTAGTTTTTAAATAATATAACTGGTGGATAATTACTTTACAATATTGGGATGGTTTCTGCCATACATCAACATGAATCAGCCACAGGTATACACATGTTTCCCCCATCCTGAAACCTGTTCTGATCTCCCTTCCTGCCCTATCCCTCTGGGGCTTTGGGTGCCCTGTTTCATGCATCCAACTTGCACTGGTCACCTGTTTTACATATGGCAACGTACATATTTCAGTGTTATTCTCTCAAATCATCCCACCCTCATCTTCTCCCACTGAGTCCAAAAGTCTGTCTTTACATCAGTGTCTCTTTTGCTGCCCTGCATGTAGAATCATCTTTCTAAATTCCACATATATGTATTAATATACAGAGCATTTATCTTTCTCTTTCTGACTTACTTCACTCTGTATAATAGGTTCCAGGTTCATATACCTCATTAGAACTGAATCAAGTGTGTTCTTTTTTATAGCCGAGTAATATTCCATTGTGTATATGTATCACAACTTCCTTTTCCATTCACCTGCCAATAGATATTTAGGTTGCTTCCATGTCCTACCTATTATAAACAGCCTTGTAATGAGCACTGGGGTACATGTGTCTCTTTCAATTCTGGTTTCTTTGGGGTGTATGCCCAGGAGTGGGATTCCTGGGTCATATGGCAGTTCTATTCCCAGTTTTTTAAGGAATCTCCACACTGGGCTCCATAGTGGCTGTACCACTTTGCATTCCCAACAGTGTAAGAGGGTTTCCTTTTCTCTACATCCTTTCTGGCATTTATTGTTTATAGACTTTTTTTTGATGGCCATTCTGACCAGTGTGAGATGATACCTTATTGTGGCTCTGATTTGCATTTATCTAATAAAGAGTGATGTTGAGCATCTTTTCATGTGTTTATTAGCCATCTGTATGTCTTCTTTGGAGAAATGTCTGTTTAGGTCTTTTGCCCACTTTTTTATTGAGCTGTTCCTTTTTCTGGTATTTAGCTGCATGGGCTGCTTTAAACAAGCCCTCTCTTAACCCTGTTTCCCCTTTCAAGTAATACCAACATTCCATTCACTTTACATCAAAACTCTTCCAAAGTCCTAAGACTCCTTTTATCCAATGTTTCTATACCAATTCAGCCTGTTGTCTCCAATCCTCCATTATACTGCTGTTGTCAAAGTGATTGATGACTTCATATTATCAAAAGGAATATCTAAGCCTCAGAGGTCACCATCGTTGAACTTACTGTACGTTTAACATTTCATACGTCCTTATTAAATAACTTTCTTCCCTTGGTTTTCACAACACCATGTACTCCTGGTTCCCCCCCCCCAACCCCTGCCCACTTCCTTATTGCCAGCTCTTCTTTGTTCATCTCATCTCCTCAACCACTAAGCAAAGCTTAGTCTTAAATTTTCTACTCTTATCAATGCACATTACCTTGTTGATTTCATCTAATAATATTGTATTCAATCCAATCTATCAGATAACCCTCACAAATTCAGTATTCTAATCCAAACTCCACTTCTATGAGCTTCAGTTTTAAATGTTTAACAACTTATTTGATGTCTATATTTAATGTCCAATAATAGACATTTTGAAATTATTATATTTCAAACTGATTTTTTTTAGTTTTACCCCATCACCCTACCAAAATTTTTCATTATCTTACCCATCGTAGTTATGGGAATCCTTTCAGTTTCTAAGGCCAAACCATTTGGATTTATTCCTGATTTTAAATCAACTAGCAAAATCCAGTGTCTGTTCTTTCAAATACATTCAGAAAACTCACCAATAGTACCACTCTGATCCAAACTCGTTGGAAGAAAATTTATGACCAACCTAGATAGTATATTCGAAAGCAGAGACATTACTTTGCCGACTAAGGTCCGTCTCGTCAAGGCTATGGTTTTTCCTGTGGTCATGTATGGATGTGAGAGTTGGACTGTGAAGAAGGCTGAGTGCCGAAGAATTGATGCTTTTGAACTGTGGTGTTGGAGAAGACTCTTGAGAGTCCCTTGGACTGCAAGGAGATCCAACCAGTCCATTCTGAAGGAGATCAGCCCTGGGATTTCTTTGGAAGGAATGATGCTAAAGCTGAAACTCCAGTACTTTGGCCACCTCATGCAAAGAGTTGACTCATTGGAAAAGATTCTGATGCTGGGAGGGACTGGGGACAGGAGGAGAAGGGGACAACCGAGGATGAGATGGCTGGATGGCATCACTGACTCGATGGATGTGAGTCTGAGTGAACTCCAGGAGTTGGTGATGGACAGGGAGGCCTGGCATGCTGCGATTCATGGGGTAGCAAAGAGTTGGACATGACTGAGTGACTAAACTGAACTGATCCAAATCAACAGCATCTCATGCCTCAGTCATGCAATACCTATCTAATTGTTTCCCATCTTCAGCGACTATACATTCTCTTAATGGTAGATAATCCATTATCTACATGGTTATTTAAAATGTACCTCAGAACATACTCCTAACCCCAACATAACCACTATTTCACTCAGAGGAAAAAGCCAAAATTCATGCAGTGCCTTCCATAACCCTACATGATCTAGCCCCTCACTGCCCCTCCTATTTTCTCTTTCCTTCCACTCCCTCCATCATTTTACTCCAGCAGCACTGATGACCTTGCTGTCTCTTCATACCTAAGGGTTTTATGTTCACTCTTCCTTTGCCTAGGATATTCTTCTCCAACGTATTTACCATCCATGTATCAATACTACTCTTCATTCCACTCTGGCCTTAGATCAAATATCATCTTTTCATTGAGCCCTTTCCTGCCCATCTTTCCCTGTCCCCTTTTCCAAGGTTACATTCCTTTTTAACACTGATAATTATCTATGTCTGTCTACCTACCAACTTATCTATCTGTTGACTGCTAGTTTTCATGAAGACAGGGATTTCTTCTTGTTTGTTTTGTTCACCTACTGAATCTCTGGTACCTAAAAAAAGTGTCTGGCACCTAATAGACACTCAATTAACATTTGTTTAATGACATGAATAAATGAATGGACCAATTTTAGGGAAGTTTAAATGCTATGGAGTTTTAATAGTGATCTGGTCCCATCACTTCATGGGAAATAGATGGGGAAACAGTGGAAACAGTGTCAGACTTTATTTTGGGGGGCTCCAAAATCACTGCAGATGGTGACTGCAGCCATGAAATTAAAAGATGCTTACTCCTTGGAAGGAAAGTTATGACCAACCTAGATAGTATATTCAAAAGCAGAGACATTACTTTGCCGACTAAGGTCCATCTAGTCAAGGCTATGGTTTTTCCTATGGTCATGTATGGATGTGAGAGTTGGACTGTGAAGAAGGCTGAGTGCCGAAGAATTGATGCTTTTGAACTGTGGTGTTGGAGAAGACTCTTGAGAGTCCCTTGGACTGCAAGGAGATCCAACCAGTCCATTCTGAAGGAGATCAGCCCTGGGATTTCTTTGGAAGGAATGATGCTAAAGCTGAAACTCCAGGACTTTGGCCACCTCATGCAAAGAGTTGACTCATTGGAAAAGATTCTGATGCTGGGAGGGACTGGGGACAGGAGGAGAAGGGGACAACCGAGGATGAGATGGCTGGATGGCATCACTGACTCGATGGATGTGAGTCTGAGTGAACTCCAGGAGAGCAAGGAGATCCAACCAGTCCATTCTGAAGGAGATCAGCCCTGGGATTTCTTTGGAAGGAATGATGCTAAAGCTGAAACTCCAGTACTTTGGCCACCTCATGCAAAGAGTTCACTCATTGAAAAAGATTCTGATGCTGGGAAGGATTGGGGGCAGGAGGAGAAGGGGACAATAGAGGATGAGATGGCTGGATGGCGTCACGGACTCGATGAAAGTGAGTCTGAGTTAACACCGAGAGATGGTGATGGACAGGGAGGCCTGGCGTGCTGCGATTCATAGGGTCGCAAAGAGTCGGACACAACTGAGTGACTGAACTGAACTGATAACAATAATGATCCTATAAAAATTACTTATATAGGCTATCAATGTCAGCATGGAGAACGTAAAGTTTAGGTTACTACAGAGCTTGTGGCACATGCAAAATGGAACTGTGTCGCTGTCCAGTTGGGAACCAACAGGCTCACATTACTCTAGCTGTCTTTTCTTTTCACTACTGTCTCTCACAGTTTCAGTGCTGAGCCAGATGGCTCTACACAGTGCCTAGACATAGCATGAAGTAATATCAAATCACATCATGAGATCTTGTTCTTTTGTCATTCTTCCTTTCACAAATCTTGCTTATTAACTAAGTGAATAAGGGCTTCTGAGACAGAATTTTCAGGGAGCAACTATATTTACAGACGGATTTTAGTTTTATTATTTCTGCCAAATACATATTTTTATACAGAGCAAACAATACTGCTCTTCCATTCCTATTCTTGGCTTAAAGTCCTTCTCTAAGCTGCATTTATTTAATAAACAAAAAATGACTTAAGGAGAAATGTTGAGTAATTAACAAGTTTTTGACCTGTAAATATGGCAAAAATAATTAAGGGAATAAAAGAGTAAATGTATATTTTAAAATGTCAGCAGAATAGGCAAATGACTGAGAAATGGTGGTTATTTATCTATCCCAGATTGGAATATTTAAACAATAGTATTGTTTGGGGCCTAGCATGAAACTTAAGAAAAAAGGACAGATGACATAAAATAAAATCTCTTTAATTTCTCTGTGGATCCCCTGAGGCACAGCAAGTGGTCTTTAGAATTAGTTAATACATGTCTAATTAATGAGGCTTGGTACTTGAACATCTGTATTTTGCTCTTCATTTATTTTCCTTCTCCAACAGAATAAACCTCTGTACAGTCAAATTATATATAATAGGGCCAATTAGTAGAGAAGGAGCCTGAACATCTTTAGAGAAGATGTGAGAAGGTATGGTTGGCTTAAGATTAAAACTAATTGTCTTACTTCATTTGTTCTCATTTCTTTTTCTCTGCAACTTTAAATAAAGTACCCATAAATTTCAGATTAAAACAAACAAAAAAAAAGCCAAGGTAAAGTTATGACAAAGATAACAGCACTGTGCTTTGCAGGCCATTTACTTCATTCCAGCCTTTTCCTTATCTGTGGTGGTTAGGAAGCCTGAACAAAACTTCCAAGAATTAAACACATTTCCAGATATCTCCTCCACCCAGCTCCCCTTGGAGATAGAAGTTATTATTATCTCCTACTCTTCAATATGGTTGTGCTTCCTATAATCTTTTTCTGATACCATTTCTCTTCTCTGAAATTGCCACCTCCACTGTTCTCTACCACATTGTGTTTCAAAGCCCAAACAAGTCCAAGCTCCTCATGCAGACTTCCTAGATGATTCTAACCACCAGGACCTTATTGAGCTCTTTCAATATCATTATCATTATGATTATCATTTCAATCACAAAATTAAAATTTGGTTATGAATAGGCTATTTTCCTTTGCACAAAATTAGCAATTTATATACAGTCTTGTTCTCAACCATCATTTCATGTATTTAACATGTGTCTTTTAATTATGAGGTTATGTTACTTTTGATCTCTACAGAACTGTGTGTGTATCATGCACAATCATCTCATATATCTCATGATCTTGTAAACCATGTGGAACACAAAGGTTAGTAACTTACATATCCTAATTATGTAAGAGAATGCCTGCATGTGTTCTGAAATTCCTGTTCTTGCTGTGAAATGCTTATACTTAATAAACACCCAGCTGTGACAGCTAAAATTAACACATCTTCCTCTAACATTAAGTAGAATGCTCTGTAAGCCTGCACTGGAGCGGAATGCAGTATCTGCCAATTTTTAGAACCTCTAGGAAAATAGGGCACCTTTTAGCACAACTGACAGAAGCATCAGTGTGTCTAACATTGGAGTCTTCACCTTCCTAAATTTGTAAGTATTATATAATTATTTTTGTAATAACGAAACTTACCACTTAACTTTATAATGGACTAGACTAAGTTTTATTTCTGGCTCTTTTATATGCTCTACAGGCCTCAGTTTACTCATCTGTAAAATCAGGGAAACATTATACCATCTAATATAGTTGTCAGGAGAACAGTACGATTTTTACACATATAAAGCTCTGAAGTTTCTGGAACCCAGTAAATGTATCGCTAAATGGTAAGTTTCGTTAGTATGAAAATAATTACGTAATACTTATAAATTTAGGAAGGTGAAGCCTCCAATGTTAGACAAGCTGACGCTTCTGTCAGTTGTGCTAAAAGGTGCCCTATTTTCCTGGAGATGATGACTTTGAAAATGGAGGAAGGGATCATGAAACAAAGACAACAAGGTAATCTCAGTGAGTGAACATATTAATAATTCATAATGACCTATCATGTCCAAATCAACCAGTTTCCACCCTATCTTAAGGAAGACTACCCCCATGCATAGCTTCAATCACCAGGAAGCCAGTGATATCAGAGAAAGCCTCCTCCTTCTGTTTCTAATACACTTGTTCTGCCTTGGAAGATCCTCTTTCATCATCTCTGTGCCTTTCTTCTATAGCCACAGATCTCTCTATGCCTCTCTTCTTCTGTATCTTTCCTCCAATTAAATACCTTTGTGATTACATGGTGGTACCCTGGATAATCCAAAATAGTATCCTTATTTTTATGTCAATTGATTGAAGGTATTAAGTCCACCTGCAATTTCAAGCCTACTTTGTCAGGTAACCTGGCATATATATATATATATATAAAATGAGGAATTAAGACAAAGACATTTTTTAATGGAAATAGCTCTATTCTGCTCATCAAGAAGGGTAAAGGAGAAGAAAATCAAAGGAAAAAGGATCCACAAGGAAAAAAAGGAAAGAAAAAAAGAAAACCAGATTTGTCAGGGAACAGTCAGGGATAGAATTCCCACCAGGTATTCCATCAAGACATCTTGCAGATGTTACAGATTACTGACGAGATTGCAAGAACATAAGTATTTTCTGTATGGTGGTCTCATTTTTGAAACTAAGTTATAAAATATTAATAAATAACTAGAGGGGAAGAGACAGAGAAGTAAGTGAAAGAAATCTAAGAGATCAATCTTAAATCTATTAAGTTAGCAGATTTACTCTTGGCGAAACTCTAAGTCCTGATCTTTCTCTTATAGTTTTGGCACATTAATACAACTGTTAGAAAGTAGGCTATCTTCAACCAATACTCAAGGGGTGCATGAGCAAGAGAGACAGAAGGGGAGGAGGGGGATGGGGTAAGTGTTGCCTACTGAGATGCCAGCTTCAGCCCTCTTGATATACAGGCACAGAACATTTGTTTAGAGCCAGAAAAAGGCCTCTGACTGGAGTCAAGATATAGAATGTTAGGCTCTAAGATAAAGAGTATGGAGTTATACTTGTGATGGGCCACACATCTGCACAATATTTTTGGTGAGAGATCATATATTCACTTTTAAATAGTGGTAGCATCTGAAAGAACTTCCTGGACAGAAAAAATTCATCAATATTATTAACAGTTTGATATTCCTCATCTCTTTAAAATAAAATTTCCTAAATTGTCATCAAACTTAAAGACCCAAGCAGGGTTTACCTCTCCAAATAATTTTCCAAGCTCTATTTTTGTCATATTAAAGCCTATTTCATAGTTTAGCACTTGAGCATACATCATTATCTACTATTCTGTAACTGAGTTGCAGCCTTGACATCTTCCCAACTCATTTACATGCTCCTTAAGACCAATTTTTAAAAAGTTCTAGTGTTTCTAGCCATACAGATTAGTACACACTGGATGGAAAGGAATACAACTGAAAGGTCCTGGTCAAAAATACTTCCCTTGAATCAATTTATATTTCAAAAGTAATCATTATTCAAGTATGTTTGAGCTTTTGGGGAGGCTTCACTGCAACTATTGCAGATATTTATGATCATATTTCACATAATAGTACAGCAAGAAATTTCAAAAGCAGTAGTACTACCACATGTTGCATAATGACCGTGTGCCAGAAACCATTTAAGTATTCTGTAGACATTAACTCATTGTATCTTGATCAAAACTCAGATCACAAATCACTGTAAAATTTAAATGAAGGATTTACATAAAGTCCTAAACACAGAAACTTACCTACCAATGATCAGTGAAAGGTAGCAGAATATATAACCCCAAAACATGATGGAGGAGTTTAGGACATGCTACCCCAAAATATGCCAATTTGGTATACTGATTATTTTGCACTGGAAGCACTAGCAATTCAACAGCAAATTCAGGAAGAGGTTTTCTCTGAACTGCTCTTATCTGCCTAAAAACAGCCTCCAAAAGGAAACTAGGAGTCACAGATCCCCTCCCCTGGAGTTTCATCAGCCAAGAAAGACAGACTCTTATCAGAGGAGAGATGACTATAAATTGACACCACATTCAGACTAACTTTGTCCTAAACTGTCACATCTCCCATCTATTCTTTGAAGATCCTCTTCAACTTTCCCTAGAAGTCATTCACTCTCCTCTAGTAGGCCCATATTTCTCCTTCCCTTTTCCTATTAAGATGATATTTAATCCGGAATTCTAAGCACTTCAGGAAGTTAATAATTTTTCCCTGAGTATCTCTCATATGTACATGAGCTACACATGTTAATAAATGTATGTTTGTTTTTCTCTTGTTAATATGTCTTTTACTGTAGGGGTCTCAGCTAAAAATTCTAAAGAGAAGATGCAAATTTTCTCCTCCTTTACAATTGGCCGTCAAAAACTGTCAGCTACTTTTCAATTTTTATACTATATCTTTCATGAAAACAACTGGAATTCAATAATTACAGTGACCTATTTCTTGGTATTTAATAAAAATTCACAATACACCAACTAACAAGACGTTAATAATGGAATAATAAGTTATTCCAACCTGGTATGTCTCATTTTCTTTCCCCTGGATTCTTCCTAGTATGCATAAGTATTTGCAGTGTTTCTCAATAAGAGCAGACAACTTGCTTAATTTTGTTCCTGCGGCATTAAAACTATTCCTTAACTAAAGTTTTTAAGCGAAAGGCCTTAGGTGTCTGAATTCTAACAACCAGTCATTTCAAAGCATCAACTAGAGCAATGTGAGCCCCCAGAAGGGCTGAATGCATTAAACAAATGGCCTCCCCATGGAGAGAAATACAGAAAGAGTTCTATTTTCTCTGTTTGAAAATAAAGCATCTGGTTTTCAGGGGTCCAGACCATTAGAAAAGGATTGCACTCTTGCTCTGGTTTGGAGGACAGAACAATTAGGTGGTGGGAAGCACACCTACATATCTCAGGTGAGGGTGTGTCAGAAAGACATACTAGAGTTCTAGAAGGGCGAGCGATCCATGCAGAACCTAAGGCAAGTAACAAATCAGTCTGAGTATCTTTGAAAAAATGCTGCATACTATGGCAGAACTTAAAAGAAAGTAGGTGTTTCTTTAATTTTTGGAATTAAGTACAGTAGTAATTGCCATTATAATTCATCTAGCCTCAAAGCAAGCTTGTGGAATAGAGCTGTTCTTCAAAGGGCTTGTTTCTCAGGATTTAGCATTGCCCTTCAGCCAAAACCACCAAAGAAGTCTCACCTGCTGTTTCAGTGTAAACTTAAAATATTAATGGGGCTGAAGAGCAGTATTGCCTCTGGAAAGGCACCTGTCGTTTGCAACCACATTTTACTGCCCAGGGATCTAAGATACTTCAGTGCTGAAATGGGAACTGGTGGAGGAGGAAGGGCAGATTTTCTACTCCTTTTCAATCCATATTTTTCATGAAAGTAGAACTATGAAACTCTTTTCCCGTCCAGACTTTAAGACCCCCTGGGTACATTTCAAGCCTTGAATATCTCTACCTTGTTCCATTTTGCTTTTCACAGCCCTTCTTCACCAGCTCTGCAGTATGGGAGCAAAAGTTTAAAGTCTCATTTTGATATACTTCCTATCAGGACAAGTAATAATTTCAAATGGTAGGAAAATCACCTGGGTAATAAAATACCTAACTTTATATATTTAAATACAATGATATTAGTTTTGAGATGATTGAAGAAGAAATCATTTACTTTTTAGACTGTTTTTACATCCATTTTACTTCATTCTTTCACACTATTCACTAAATTCATAGGCGTGTCAATAATGAAAAAATGTTGGAAAACCATTCATTAAACCAAAAGACATAAAAAACCAACTTAGGTGAAAAATATTACCCTCTTTCATATACTGATTTAATATTTTATTGAACTGTCTGCAGTAACATACTAACAATAATAATAAAAACAGCATCATTGAAAATTTACAATGGCATTGTAATGAGTAAGCCCTTAGCAGCCATTATTTTATTTTATCCTCATAGCAAACTCTATTTGGAAGGTACTATGTGTTATTTCACAAATGAGAAAAACAAAGCACAGTGTGATTTAAGGCTCTTAACCTAAGATCACACATGTACACAGGAGTCAAGATTTTAATCCAGGCAGAAAGTGTGACAACCAATGACCACACTCTAAAGCTTATCATTCATTTTGAAGAGTGTGTTTTCTTTTCCCATATGGGAAAATGGAATGAGGAAACAGGAATCTGGTATTTAATAAAAACTAGTGTGCACAGAGGGCTTTCCAGGTGGCTCAGTGAAAAAGAATCCTCCAGCCAGTGCAGGACATGCAGGTTGATCCCTGGATCAGGAAGATTCCCTGGAGAAAGAAATGGAAAGCTACTCTAGTATTCTCGTCTGGGAAACCTCACAGAGAAGCCTGGTGGGCTACAGTCCACAGGGTTGAAGAAGAGCCATATGCGACTTACCAACTAAACAACACTGAGACATTGCATTGTTTCATCCTGGTACCTTTGTTTTTGTACAGCACAAAAACAATGAGATATTTCTAAAATGTTGGAGGTGTTTAGGTGCTTTGCAGTATTAACTCATTTAATCTGCATGATAACCCAATTAAGTAGATATTGTTTTTATACCCATTTTCCAATGAAGCATCTTCAGCACAAAAAATTTTAATAATTTAACAAAGATTATGAAGCTGGTAAATGAGCAAGATATATTCATACATACTTCCCCATAGCTGATGTGAATCTCATTCTCAGTTCAATGAAGTGGATGTTTCCTACACTCAGAGGAGATTCTTATTAATACCTATGCCCTAACCAAGGCAAGCTGGTATGTGACTCAGGAACAGGTATTTCTATTTTCTATCCTCTGGGATTCTTACTTATTTTATTTTATTTTTCACAAGTTTCACTGGACTAATTCCAATTTCTTACAGAATTTCTAAGTTATTCCTCCTAGTTCCTTGTAAAACAGGGGCCTTCATAGGTGTCTAAACAAAGAAAAGCCAGTTAAGCAGTTGTATATAAGTGAACAATCATGGAACAGGTTTCTCCCTGGAAGGTTTCATACCAACTTCTCCAAAGCTCTAAGGAAAGCTTTTGACAAGCTGCAAAATCATACTCTTCAAAACTCACTATTTGTATGAATTGCATGACTTAGTACGACAGGAATTCTGAAATTGGATATTACAAATAATATTGTTAATAACAAATTTATTCCTTAAATATGTATTTTCTTGCATGTTTTAAAAACTATTTCTGACATATTTTTATAATAAAAAATTGTGATTTATCTCTGGAAAGTATCTTAGTAGTTTCAAAAGGTGCAGTCAAATAAGCAAATGAATAGAGGTAAATGGAAAGAAATTCTTAGTGAAACAAGAATGAAAAGAGTAGTTTAATTGGCTGAATTGGATCATCAGCCATAGTTAAATACACCTGGGACGGCTGACCATCTTGAGACAAGGCAATCATTCTACACGGTACCTTTAGGAGTCTTGTCTTCTTTCTTTTCTTTTTCCAAATGTCCAGGAGAGATGAATGCTCAACCAGTCCTACCAAATGAAACAGTCATCTTTTCAGTTTATCTCCAGAAGATTAAATATAGTTCATGAAAAATAATTTTATGTAATCTAAAAGTATGCATATTGCTGAAAATGTGTGATCAGCGACTTTTCATGATGAATTTGGAAAAAAACAAACTGAAGTCCTTTACTGCAGATTATTATACTTTAAATAATTTGACTTATTTACAAGCACTACAGCTGATACATGTGGCATGGTAATCGATTACATGACCACATCATTTCCTGACATAAAGAAGTATCTCTTCAATAAGAACTGGACTGAGACTGTAACCCCACTAACTGCTGCTGCTGCTGCTGCTGCTAAGTCGCTTCAGTCGTGTCCGACTCTCTGCGACCCCATAAATGATAGCCCACTAGGATCCCCTGTCCCTGGGATTCTCCAGGCAAGAACACTGGAGTGGGTTGCCATTTCCTTCTCCAAAGCATGAAAGTGAAAAGTGAAAGTGAAGTCGCTCAGTCCTGTCCGACTCTTTGCGACCCCACGGACTTCAGCCCACCAGGCTCCTCCATTCATGGGATTTTCCAGGCAAGAGTACTGGAGTGGGGTGCTATTGCCTTCTCCAACTCCACTACTAAGTATGGTTGTTTCTTTAAACACAGCTGTGTTTCTACTAATAGCATTCTTAAAAGCAGTAATATCTTATGTCTTTTAAATTAGTTTTTCCTTTCCATGCAGCAAACAATTCACTAAAAAAGTCTAGATGCCAGGAGTTACTCACCTTTTCACCATATAAGTTCACCATTCCTTTTTCTGTAACTGCAGAGTTCAGTGCTGTAGTTCAGATACCTTCAACTTGTTTCTAAAACTCACAAGTATCTTCTTTTGAACTGTAGGCCTGTGCTCTTCAAAACTACCTACTTGTCCTCAGCCTCAGTGAACTTTCAATCATAAGAAACACCTGTTGGAGGAGGCCATCCAGAGGCTGTGCTCACTGGCTGACCCTCAAGCTGAATCCAGGCAACTGGAGGCTCCTCACCCTCTCCCTTGTCCTTAGAGTGTGTGTTCTGCCATCATTTCCACCGGAGGAGCTGGTTCCAGGAGTAGTCTCAAGAGAGAAAGGCGGTGGTGAGACCATTTTGAAGCTAAGGCGACTGAACTCTATTGAAGCCTCTGTATAAACTTTTAAGATTCTGGCAGGTGGGTGTAGAGGGTGATTTCTTCCTCTCGCAAGGGCCCAGTGAGTGTTACTCCTGTTTCCTTGCCTATTAAACCTGCTGCCAACACAGAGCCAGCCTCACTCTGGCTTTATCCTGGTTCTAACCAGATACTGAACTGTTTTTAAGCTGTAACAGAAAGAGACTGCGACTCACGCACTAGACGTTCGCAGAGGAGAAAATTTTGACTTCAAAACTTTCCAGAACCAAAACTCTCCCCTTCCACGGAACCAAAAAACACAGGGTATGACCCGGAAACTGAATGTCCCGGACCCTTTTGAAAAGGACACATCTATTACCCAGAAATCTGTGCTGCTGAAGCCCTTTCCCCACACCTTCACATAAACTGCCAAGTTCCAGAGCCCTCTAGCAGTCAAATCCTGCCATGCCAGGGCTTCAGCATACCAGCTGTCCTCCTCTGATTTATAGAAGTTTGACAGATTTCAGCCTGGCCTCCTGTCTCATTGCCAGCCGAACTTGCAATACTTTTTCTTATCTCAAAAGCCTGTGCCACAGTATTGGTGCCTATGCGTATCAGGCTTATATGGCCTCCTACCAATCTAGAATGGCCGCCCTCTTTCTTCACTGTCTCCTCGCCCTGGGGTATAGGAGCCATTCTGTGAGCCTCCAACACTGTCACTCCCTTGCCCTGCCTCTTCGAGACTCAGCCTAACAAGGCTAGTTCATCCGAGTTTCACGTCAGTCAGACAAAACGGGATCAGTAGCTTATTCTCGGGAAAAGAGGTATGGTTGTGGGTTATGGACTTAACGCAAAAAGAAACTTGCAGAAAGGAAAAAGAGGAACTTATTTTGCTACTTATGCTATGAAGTGAAAAGAAAACATAAAAATTACTTGTGCTTCATGAAGATCACAGCTCTGTCGCTGCAGTTCTCTTGGTCAGAATTCTATTGTACTAATGATGCCACTTTCTCTGGTCCCACCTCTCTATGGAGCAAGTTACTGTGTCTGAAACTGCATCCCATCTGTGACAGGCATTCTTCTGCAAAGATTCCATTATATTTTGAGTTTGGAAAAATCCACTTAAATATGTAATCCTTATGCAAGTGCAATCTGTGCACTGCACATGAAGGCTCTGCTTTCACACCAAAACCCTGATTCTGACTCTGTTTTCTTTTGCCTCTGATTTTCAATCAGTAATTTTCCTCCTCTGATTCCCAAAAAAAAGACCAAAATTCAAAAATTAAATGTACATAGCCCCTCCATAATTTGTATGTGTGCTATGTATAATCAGATTATGGGTTTCTTCCCTGCAGAAGCTTAACTTTCAGAGGTCAGATAATGTGTGTCCTAATCTGCAGAACACCTGCTTTTCATGCTGGTACACATACATTAACCCTAAACAGTTTCCCACTTAAATTGTTTCACCAGAATCATGGACAAGTATGTGTAGTCTTGGACCTCCCTATCCCCAAAAAGGAATAAAATAACTTGGTGTTTAGCAACCAGTTAACACCATACTTTGGCTATCTGATGCAAAGAACTGACTCATTGGAAAAGACCCTAATGCTGGATTTCGATTGAAGGCAGGAGGAGAAGGGGACACAGAGGATGAATTGTTGGATGGCATCATCAACTTGATGGATGAGTAAGTTTGAGCAAGCTCTGGCAGTTGGTAATGGACAGGGAAGCCTGGTGTGCTGCAGTCCATGGGGTAACAAAGAGTCGGACATGACTGAGCAACTGAACTGAAGAGCATACTGTGACATGTTTCCAATGGGGTATCTCTCTATAAGACAATTCTTGTGGATTGTAAACAATGTCATCAACCAGTCATCACTATAAAAGGTCACATGGTAGCTGATATTTCTTCTAGAGTGACCGGAAAGGCTTGACTATATTTGTGATAATTAAAAACAAATTGCAAGTTCCCAATCTATCCTTTGTCCTTATAAAGAACCAACAACATTTTGTTGTCTCTCAGTACCCCCATTTGGTGCATCTTGACCTGTTTTTTTATGTCTTAGTTTATTAAAATAAATGTTGTACATTCTTGGTGTGGCCAAAAATAAACGATGGTTCATATTGTGCGTAGGTTCTTGCTCATAACAGTCCAGACTGCTAACAGATTGCTAATGTGTTAACAGCTCTATTATAAGACTCTTAAGCATGCATTTTTTTGTGCCATTTGTGAAATCAAATTCTCCATGTTAAAGGAGTACAGCACAGGAACACTGGGACAGATGCCCGGACTCTTCCTGCATGCAGATATCCACAGTCAGTGTAATATATCCAGATGGCAGAGTGTTCTTACATTCTTCAAGGTGTGCTGATTATTCAGGTGTGCCCACACTGGAAACCAGAATATTGATCTGAAATTTTCAGATAGGCTTTCTGCCTCTTGCTTCAGATCTGCATATAATATAATTAAAGGTACCTTAAATGTAGAAGCTTCTGGGAATGATGGCAGTTAGAAAAAAATTAAGAATGGGTGGACTCCATAAAATCAGATAATTTTTCAGTTTCTCCTTCCAAAGATACTGATGAAAATCTTTACACAGATGTGATCCAGAGTATCTCTAATTCTTGTGTGATCCAGACTTTTAAAACTATAAATTATTTATATAGGTTAATATTCATTTATAGATTTTATGCTGTTGTCCCATGGAATCTAGGTATTGATATTGCCAAGAGAGATTCTGACTTTAGATTGGAACATGGATGGTGGCTAGAAGCATGAATACATGTGATACATGCAGTGTGCTACATAAAGGCATTTCAGGGAAGCTGTTTAAGATAACTGGCTCTAACTTTACCATTATCTGTTCTGTTTTACAAAGTTGCTCATTAGCGCCAGGAGAATATTCTGTCATGGTCCTTCAATCTTCAGTTCACAGTGTCAGTGGGGTTCAGTCATTGATTTAAATTGACTCAGGTTGTTGCTGTTGAGTGGCTAAGTCACATCCAATTTTTGTGATCCTATGGACTGTAGCATGCAAGGCTCCTCTGTCCACTACTATCTCCCAGAGTTTGCTCAAATTCCTGTCCATTGAGTCGGTCATGCCATCTAACCATCTCATCCTCTGCCACACTCTTCTCCTTTTGCCTTCATTTTTCCCCAGCATCAGGGTCTATTCCAATGAGTAGACTCTTCGCAGCAGATGGTCAAAGTGCTGGGGCTTCAGCTTCAGCATCAGTCCTTTCAGTGAATATCCAGGGTTGGTTTCCATGTGATCCTATGGACTGTAGCATGCAAGGCTCCTCTGTCCACTACTATCTCCCAGAGTTTGCTCAAATTCCTGTCCATTGAGTCGGTCATGCCATCTAACCATCTCATCCTCTGCCACACTCTTCTCCTTTTGCCTTCATTTTTCCCCAGCATCAGGGTCTATTCCAATGAGTAGACTCTTCGCAGCAGATGGTCAAAGTGCTGGGGCTTCAGCTTCAGCATCAGTCCTTTCAGTGAATATCCAGGGTTGGTTTCCTTTTGGGTTGACTGGCTTGATCTCCGTGCAGTTCAAAGGACTCTCAAGAGTCTTTTCCAGCACTACAATTTGAAAGCATCAATTAGGGTCCGACTCTCACTTCCTTACATGACTTCTGTAAAAACCATAGCTTAGACTATACGGACCTTTGTCAGCAAAGTGGTATCTGTTTTTTTATATGCTGTCTAGGTTTGCCATAGCTTTCCTTCTAAGGAGCAAGCACCTTTTAATTTGGTGGCTGCTATCACTGTCCACAGTGATTTTGGAGCCCAAGAAAATAAAATATATCACCGATTCCATTCCCTCCCCCTCATATTTGCCATAAAGTGGTAGAATGATGTCATGATCTTTTTTTTTTTGAATTTTGAGTTTTAAGGCAGCTTTTTCATTCTCCTTTTTCACCCTCAAGAGGCTCTTTAGTCCTCTTCACTTTCTGCTATTACAAAGTAAATAGGAACTCAGATATGCCATTTCTGCATATCTGAGGTGGTTGATATTTCTCCTGGCAATCTTGATTCCAGTTTGTGATTCATCCAGCCCAGCATTTTGCATGATTTACTCTGCATATAATTTAAATAAGCAGGGTGACAATATACACCCTTGTTGCACTGACTCAGGTAACACAGAGACAAATCATATTGAGTACTTGTTTACAGTCATTGTGCTAAAAACATACTTTATATGCACAAAATTCCTATAAGAATATAAATATTACAAATTATACTCTGTATTCAATACTTTTGTAATAATAATAATGATAATAAATAAGATATATTTGTTTATGAAATTGAAATTTTAAGGAGGGGGTTTGTTTCCAGGCACAGAAGGTTAGGATGACCAAACAATATTGCAAGGATTCTCTGTACTCTCCAGCTGTTTTGTTCTCCACTATGCTGACTTTGGTGGCTCAGATTGTAAAGAATCTGCCTATAATTCAGGAGACCTGGATTTGATCCCTGGGTTGGGAAGTTCCCCTGGAGGAGAGAATAGTAACTCACTCCAATATTCTTGCCTGGAGAATCCCCATGGACGGAGGAGCCTAGTGGGCTACAGTCCATAGGGTCCCAAAGAGTCAACACAACTGAGAAACTAAGCACAGCAAGCACAGCACACGCTGACTTAATCTGGAAGCAGATTCTTGAAAAAAAAAAAATTGACTAGCCCCCTGGTTTTGCAGTCCTATAGATTTTCCAGTATTTCCAACTATGATCCTGGGCTGTTGCTTGATCATTGATAGTCTGTGGTTGTGCCTAAATCATGTGCCTACCTCTGCAGCCACATGGCACATCCAGCATTGCTTGAAACACAAGCATTGGATCCAAGGGAGGGTAGTTCACAGAAAAAAAATGTGTGTGCATGCTGAGGCACTCAATCATAGCTGGCTCTGCAACCCCATGGACTGTAGCACCCCAGGCTCCTCTGTCCATGGGGTTTTACAGGCAATAATACTGGAGTGGGTAGCCATTTCCTCCTTCAGGGGATTTTTCCAACCCAGAGATCTGTGTCTCCTGCATTGGCAAGTGGATTCTTTAGCACTGAGCCACCTGGGAAGACCAAGAAGAAACTCAGGAAGCTGTTATTATAAAAGAACTAACAGAATGTTGTGCTGACTAAACAGTATGTATCCAGTGTATTGTCACCTTACGGCTAATTACATTAAAGCTTTGGTAATGACTATGCTGGTAAAACCAAAACTCACACGCAGGCCTACTGACCTGAGTCACTCTTGATAATCATCCTTTATTGTCTATCAGAACCAATTAGATGAGCTCTGATATCAACTTAGGGAGGACTGTTTATTCTGATTCAATCTCTAGAACTCAAACAACAGTAATTTAACTAGGGAAAGTAATTTTTTTCCAGTTTTTATCTTTAAAAATAACATATTTGTTAAAACTCAGATTTATATATGAATATCAAGAACTTCAGACATATATGCCACTCAGATCATGCTCTGCTTTAAGGACAATTTATAAAGGGCTTCAAAATCTCAGAAATGATGAACTATTTGTCAAGCACATTATGATTTTTTTGCTGTGGCTTGGATTTTTGAATTAAATAATTGTTTTACATACAAGTAATTAACTCAAAATTGATTTTCTATAAGCATAGCTATGATATATGACAAAGAGCTAAGACAGACAAAGTGGAGGGTGATTCAAAGACCTTCCTTTCAGTATTCTCTTTAAAATCTCTGCCATCTCTCATTTTTTTTAATCCTTGACAATCATTTTCAAAAAGGCTTTCTGAAATCACAAAACAGATCAAGATCACGTTTCACAGAACTGGATTCATCTACTCACATAAGAATGCAGTGCTATGTCTTCTGCTGCAAGTCAGCTAACTAGCCTCACAGTATGACTTCTAATAAAAATTCTCATTATACCGCAGCGTGTTTGGCAGAACTCACACTGCTTTACATAAAACAGCTTCAAAAGTGAGGAAGAAAATATCCATCACCTCACATGGGAGTTGTGTTGATTATGACATTATCGTTTTCAAGATGAGAAAACACAGAAAGGTTAAGTGACTGTGGAAGGTCACACATTTCTTCTGTGTGAAGGAGGATGACAGTTTTGTTTGCAAAATTTGGAGAACTGGAAACAGCATTATCTAAGCAGTCACAGATTAACAGTCGCTGCACCTTCTGGCTGGGGCACACTATTAGGAAGGCATTTATCCTCATATATCATGTGTCATTGTTGTTTTGCTCCTGTGTGAGTAATTAATTAACCGCTACAGTGATGCTTAATTTGCTAGATTGTTTACAATTTTCACTTAGTTTTACATAAAAGTTTACCATTTATTTAAAGTTGGTTCTTCTAAATTTTAAGAAATGTTGGCCTTTTTTTACTGTGTAGGGTAACTGAAGCTCTATAATCTTTACCTTTATTTTTTAAATAATTTAACATGAGAAAACATGGAGGGAAGATAAAGATATTCAGCTGATTCAACTAAAATCTGATTCTTTTTAAATTACCTTATGTTTTTTTCACTGATATTTCCAATGGCACAAATCAGAATGTCATCAACACCAAACCTACTATGTGAATCAACAGATGGGTTAATCTGAAGTGCGAACTTTATGAGTAGAAACCCAGGTGACAATAATTGCTGAATGTAGCCTTCTAAACCCACATACTCTGTAATCACAGCAACCATTTTGCTTCGTAACTTTCACACTGACAAATTTTGAACCTCTGTTTTCTGTTTTACAGCATTCCAAAAATACTAACAAGCCATTTTAACTTTCTTAATACATGCAGGTCAGCTCATATATTAATATTAAAGGAATTATCTTTATAGATGAATTTATCAAAATCCTTATTCATGGAACATAAAACAACTGCACCTGTGATTATAATTACAAAATTATTTGTATTCATCAACTCAGTTCAGTTCAGTTGCTCGGCTGTGTCTGACTGTTTGTGACTCCATGGACTGTAGCACACCAGACTTCCCTGTCCATCACCAACTCCCAGAGCCTCCTCAAACTCAAGGCCATCAAGTCAGTGATGTCATCCAACCCTCTCATCCCCTGTCATCCTCTTCTCCTATCTTCAGTCTTTCCCTGCATCAGGGCCTTTTCCAATGGCATCAGGTGGCCAAAGTGTAGGAACTTCAGCTTCAGCATCAGTCATTCCAGTGACCATTCAGGATTGATTTCCATTCGGATGGACTGGTTTGATGTCTTGCAGTCCAAGGGACTCTCAAGAGTCTTCTGCAACACCACAATTCAAAAGCATCAATTCTTCAGCACTCAGCTTTCTTAATAGTCCAACTCTGACATCCATACATGACTACTGGAAAAACCATAGCTTTGACTAGACAAACCTTTGTTGGCAAAGTAATGTCTCTGCTTTTTAATATGCTCTTCTAGGTTGCTCATAACTTTTCTTCCAAGAAGTGAGTGTCTTTTAATTTCATGGCTGTGGTCACCATCTGCAGTGATTTTGGACCCCAATAAAATAAAGTCTGTCACTGTTTCTGATGTTTCTCCATCTATTTGTTATTAAGTGATGGGACAGGATGCCATGATCTTCCATTTTTGAATGTTGAGTTTTAAGTCAGGTTTTTCACGCTTCTCTTTAACTTTCATCAAATGGATCTGTAGTTCCTCTTTGCTTTCTTCCATGTAATCTGCATGTCTAGGTTATTTATATTTCTCCCAGCAATTTTGATTCCAGCTTATGCTTCATCCAGCCCAGCATTTTGCATGATGTATTATGGTGGCTCAGACGGTAAAGCATCTATCTACAATGCAGGAGACCCGGGTTCAATCCCTGGTCGGGAAGATCCCCTGGAGAAGGAAATGGCAATCCACTCCAGTACTATTGCCTGGAAAATCCCATGGACAGTGGAGCCTGGTAGGCTACAGTCAATGGGGTTGCATAAGAGTCGGACACGACTGAGTAACTTCACTTCACTTCATTATGCATATAAGTTAAACAAGCAGGGTGACAATATACAGCCTTGACATATTCCTTTCCCAATTTGGAACCAGTCTGTTGTTCCATGTTTGGTTTTAAATGTTGATTATTGATCTGTGTACAGATTTCTCAGGAGACAGGTAAGTTGGTCTGCTAGTCCCATCTTTTGAAGAATTTTCCACAGTTTGTTGTGATCCATACAGTCAAAGGCTTTGGTGTAGTCAATAAAGCAGAAATAGATGTTTTTTTCTGGAACTCTCTTGCTTTTTCAATAATCCAAAGGATGTTGGCTATTTGATCTCTGGTTCCCCTTTCCTAAATCCAGCATGAACATCTGGAAGTTCTTGGTTCACATACTGTTGGAGCCTTGCTTGGAGAATTTTGAGCATTACTTTGTTAGCATGTAAGATGAGTGCAATTGTGTGGTAGTCTGAACATTCTTTGACATTGCCTTTCTTTGGGATTGGAATAAAAACACCTTTTCCAGTCCTGTGGCTACTGCTGAGTTTTCCAAATTTGCAGGCATATTGGGTGCAGCACTTTCACAGCATCATCTTTTAGCATTTGAAATAGCTCAACTGGAATTCCATCACCTCCACTAGCTTTGTTCATAGTGATGCTTTCTAAGACATACTTGACTTTGCATGTACTGCTTACATATGAATTAGAAAATCATTATGGTGTTATATCCTAGTAGCTCAGCAGGTAAGGAATCTGTCTGAAATTCAGGAAACACAGAAAACTTGAATTTGGTCCCTAGGTCAGGGACACCCCCTGGAGAAGGAAATGGAATGGGTTGTTTAATCTTAGTTTATGAGAGAGCAATGGAAAGGCCAACTGAAAAAATATAACATAGTATGCTGCTGCTGCTAAGTCGCTTCAATCATGTTCGACTCTGTGCGACTCCATAGACGGCAACCCACCAGGCTCCCCCATGCCTGAGATTCTTCAGGCAAGAACACTGGAGTGGGTTGCCGTTTCCTTCTCCAAGTGAAAAGTGAAAGAGAAGTCGCTCAGTCATGTTTGACTCTTAGCGACGCCATGGACTGCAGCCCACCAGGTTCCTCCGTCCATTGGATTTTCCAGGCAAGAATACTGGAGTGGGGTGCCATTGCCTTCTCCTAATAGGGCAGATAGTATTTATTCAACATGAGATAAGCTGTTCTGCTCAGTTAAAAACTTATTTTATTAGAGATACATGTTAACTAATGGTTCAAGTATTAAAGGATCCAGCAAATCCTATTGGGATCCTTTCAAACAGGGTAGAGACAGTGAGGAGCATCTGATTAAAGTATGAGATGTTACACAAGATTACAGAATGCATTAGAGATGCAAGAGAGACACCAGGAGGAAATCTCTTTTTGAGGAAGGAAGTAATTTTTCCTGTGGAAGAGATGCAGTGGTAAGTAGGTGAGTTCTGGGGAAGGAGAGGTAGACCAACAGGAAAGGGAGCTTCTATAAAACTATGAGTCAAAGCAAGGAAACTCAACCTCTGTGCCTTAAATTAGTCAATGAAATCAAAAGAATAATTCAAGAACATGAAAATGCTTACTTGACTTCTGCTTATATCAATGAAGGATTAGCTTATTGCCAGGCAACACAACAGTAAAAACTGTATGATAACCTCTATCCTCTATACATAACTCTGAGTGAGTGAGTGAGTGAAGTTGCTCAGTTATGTCCGACTCTTTGTGACCTCATGGACTGTAGCCTGCCAGGCTCCTCCATCCATTGGATTCTCCAGGCAAGAATACTGGAGTGGGTTGCCATTTCCTTCTCCAGGAGATCTTCCTGACCCAGGGATCAAATTCAGGTCTCCCTCATTGTAGGCAGATGTTTTACCATCTGAGCCACCAGGGAAGTCATATGTAACTCTAGAAAATGCAAACTAATTTATAGATTTTAAAAAGCTGAGCTTGGCCACTGGAAAAGGTAAGAGGGAAGGATTACAGAAAGGCATGAGAAAACTTTTGGGGTAACAAATATATTCAGTATTTTATGGTGATGATTTCATGGATATGTAAATGTGTGAGCTATACATTACAAATATGGTGAGTTTACTGTTTATTGTATATAAATTATACCTCATAAAACTGTTTTTAAAAGGTAAATAAGAATAATAATAACAATTATTTTTGTCTCTATATTCTACAGATGTTTACTGAATGGGTTTCCTGTGCTGGGTTTGAGCCTCTCAATAGAGATTAGATAAAATGTAGCTCTTGCACCCTGGAGTTTAGTTTAGAAAGGGTAACAGACATCCTTTAAATTTAAGGCTAATATGCACTACAAAGTGTGTCGTGAAACTTCACAATAAAGAATTTAACCTAGTCTGGGGTTTAATCTGAGTTTTCCAAGATTTAAAGGATGAGAATCAGATGGCCAGGCTAACAGTGGAGGAATGATCTTTTCCAGGCAAAGAGAATATGATATACAAAGCTTACAAGTAGAAAGAAATTTCTCATGTGGCATTAAAGGTCCATCTAACTCAAGGAGCCACCAGAGAATAACTGAGAAGTATAGTGGACAAAGAAGAGTGGGTTATTGGTAAAGCTCTAACTATATGCAATACTGTAGAAATACTAAAAATTGTTCATTGCTTATCTGAAATTCAAATGTAACTGAGAATTCTTTATTTTTCACTTGGTAGATCTGGCAACCCTTGTTACTAGGGATATCAAGGGTAGAAAATATTTCAAGGAAAGCACAACAATTACAAATCCTATTTATGAAGCATTGTGCCAAGGACTGTGCATGGACTATTTAATTTTAATCCCCCACCTCTGCCAGTTCCACTAGTCATAGCTGGATGGCCTGATTTAAATTTCCTGATAACCTCAATCTGTTGCAGGCAGACATGAAAAGTTGCAATATCTTTTCCTATTACTCTCAAAAACACATTTGTATTTGCCTAGCATCTATGTCAAAGAAGGCAATGGCACCCCACTCTAGTACTCTTGCCTGGAGAATCCCATGGACAGAGGAGCCTGGTAGGCTGCAGTACATGGGGTCGCTATGAGTCTAATACAACTGAGAGACTTCACTTTCACTTTTCACTTTCATGCATTGGAGAAGGAAATGGCAGTCCACTCCAGTGTTCTTGCCTGGAGAATCCCAGGGATGGGGGAGCCTGGTGGACTGCCGTCTCTGGGGTTGCACAGGGTCGGACACGACTGAAGCAGTGCAGCAGCAGCAGCAGCAACATCTTTGTACTAATATAATCCCTACTTTGCCAACAGCAGGATTATTTTGGAACCACATTGTCTTTCTAGAATAAGCACCTGCCCTTAGAAAGTAAAAGTGTTAGTTGTTCAGTCATGTCCAACTCCTTGTGAACCCATGGACTGTAGCCCACCAGGCTCCTGTGTCCATGGAATTCTCCAAGCAAGAATACTGGAGTGAGTTTTCACTCCCTTCCCCAGGGGATCTTTCATCCCAGGGATTGAACCCAGGTCTCCTGCATTGCAGGCAGAATTTTCCATCTGAGCCTGCCCTTGATGCTGCTGCTGGTAAGTAGCTTCAGTCGTGTCCAACTCTGTGCAACCCCAGAGACAGCAGCCTCCCAGCCTCCCCCGTCCCTGAGATTCTCCAGGCAAGAACACTGGAGTGGGTTGCCATCTCCTTCTCCAAGGCATAAAAGTGAAAAGTGAAAGTGAAGTTGCTCAGTCATGTCTGACTCTTAGCGACCCCATGGACTGCAGCCCACCAGGCTCCTCCATCCATGGGATTTTCCAGGCAAGAGTACTGGAGTGGGGTGCTATTGCCTTCTCCGGAGCCTGCCCTTAAGCCCTGTCTAATTAGATTTATGCAAGTGCTACTTTCCCCCTAAGTAACAATGGGTCTCATTCTTCATATTTTCTAAACCCCCAGAGTTCTGAATAACAATTGGCAAACACTATCTTAATCATAATCATTGTAATATTTAATATTTGCAGGTTCTTATTGTATACCAGATGCTCTGCTAAGAGTTCTATATAAATTATCTCACTGCATTTCACAACAGTTTAATAACATTAATCTCATCAATTGTTCCTCATACACATGAGGAAACTGACACATACAGCTATGTCACTTGCCAGAATAAGAGAACTGAGGCTCTCAGAAGTCACTTGTTCAAGTTCAACCTCGACCAACACCACTCAGTTATGGATTCAAGATTCAATTTACATGATTGTCAACCAGGCCCAGTCTCCTATAAATACCCTTTGCTCACTTTGCAGCTTCCCACATCCTCTCCCATCAACTGACACATTTCCTTGCCATTTTTAAAGCCTGACTTTGGTCTGTTGTCTTGGTTATTTCCCCAAAGGTCTCTGTTATAAACAAGGACTTGGATTTTTGACAGGGTGGCCTCTACGTCAGAGCTCCTCCCTCCTTTTTTTTTTAATTTTACTTTATTTTACTTTACAATACCGTATTGG
>SJYC01098950.1:0-11840 GCA_006408675.1 Madoqua kirkii | reverse complement strand
TCATTTGTATACATATATGTATGAGTAATACATAAAATTTTACTGAATATCTCAGTAGAAATTTAGTATACTTTTTAAACAAACAAGAGTGTAATAACTTTATTTTTAAGGAGTGTATAAGTAATTAAGGGTTGTTCCATGTTTAGATATTTAATAAGTCACATATTTTAATTAATTTTAGTATGGTTAAAAAAAATCAGATCATTGCCAAGTTCAGATTTTTCTAAAACTGTTGAATACTGAAGATGAAACTGCTATTAATGTGCTTTTAGAAAGTCATCCCAAGTGGGCTTTGATAAGAATTATATGAGGTGCTTTTGTAAAATATGGATTCTGGTTGCCCATCTTAAGATCTACATAATCATATTTGTGTGGGTGAGAGCTGTGACTGTAAGTGCTGGAATGCTCCAAGGTGATTATGATAACTGGCCAGAATTAAGATATGTTCATCTAAAATGTTCAATGTACACAAATTCAGAAAACATTCAATAAAGAGCTTTCCAGATTCAGAGAAATAAACATGCTCATTTGGTAAAAATGCAGCCTGCGGTTTCCATCCTAGAGAGTTGGACTCACTAGGCTTAGCACGCTGTTTGTCCAGCTTTTGTCAAATTGCCTAGAGAATTCTGATGTACAAATAAGTTTCTGGAAATCATTGTTTTGAATGAAATGTATTATACAGGAAGAACTGCCTACAGGTACAAGTATGGTAATTCTTTGAACCAACCTGGGGCAGCCTACTAGCAAAATTTCAAATAACTTCTTCCTGTGATGAAATGTTATACAGACCATGTCAACAACTACTATGGTTTCATAAGAAAATGGTGCTTTGGAAAAACACAGGAATAGATGTGTATTATATCTGAAAGTAAAAGATATTTGGCTGGTTTTCATGAGCATCTTCTGGTTATTGTATTTAAGTGACAAGTTTTTTTATTTACAAATGTAAAAGAAGACTTCAGGATTTTTCTGACATGGTTCCTTATGATAATTATTGGGCATGAAGACCATAATCATAAATAAGTATTCATTCAGACATTCAAACAGTCTGCTTTGGGTAACTTTTTTCACGTTTATTTTCCTATCACTTGGAAAATAATTCTGCTCTCCATCCCTTTTCCATATTCATCTAGCTTTATTTTCTAATGAATTTTTACTCTTCTCAACTAATGACTCACACCTATTAGAACAAGATGTTCTTATCCTGATCTTGGAATTAGAGGAAAGGAAAGGGTTTGAAGAAGCATCAGTGTTGGACCAGATGTAAGAAATAATGAAGGAGAAATGTGTATATGGTCAAAGAGCATCTACAAAGCCACCAAAGATGGCGTCCTCATAGCACTCAACTGGGAACTGCCTCAGTGAGAAGGTATATCACAGTGGCTTACTGTGAATGTAAGAGATTTATCATGCCTTAGGTATCAGGATTTGGAAAAGGTAGGTGACTACAAGATGCTCAATGAAAAGGAAGAGAATAAATAGAGTGTAGTACACCCTATAATCACTGAAGAGTAAACACATCATTAACCTACAGTAATTTAAACTATGACATTGAATAAAGATTGACTCACAACCTAATTAAAGGAATTAGAGCTTTTAGAAAAAGAGGCAACAACATGTGAAAATAAAGGAGTCATTCCAATTCAGCTTAATATAGATTGCTATAAGAATCAGAAATTGAGTGAATAAAACAACATAATTCAACATGTTGCTATTGTTAAAAATAATATCAAGCAAAATGAAATGTGTAGCAGCCCTGGGAGATGAACTTGGAGAAGAATTTGGGAACTGTAGATCCTTATCTCATTCTTTCATCTTGGGTTGGGGACTAAACATCTTGAATTCACCAAATAGTTCACACCTTCTTTGGCAAGTCCCTTCCATTACTGTTTATTCTTCAGGCTTTCTTCTTTCTCCAAAGCTCCATTCCAGGAAGCCAAGTCTCTGTTTTGAGAAGCACACTGGTTTCTTTGATGTAGAACCAAAGAATAGAAAAAGAGGTAGGAATTAGTATACCCTTTCCCATTACACAGTCACTTTCAGAAAAACAGAAGCAAAAATGCTTGCTTGCATTGACCTAAGGTTGACAATTATTAATAAAAAATCTCAGATTATTAGTATATCATATATTTGGTTTTAAAAGTTTTAAAAAATTATCATGAACATGAAATAAATTATAAACCGTCACTCCATAATATTACCTAATAACATATAGCATGCTGCTTGATTTCTCTCAACTGCATCATCTTTAGGTTTTCATTTACACTGAGCCACAAGTGAACTTAATGTTGCTTAGCTTAAAATAGTAGCAATTCTGTCACATATATAAGAATGCTGAGAATCATTGTATTTCTTGGACACAATTTTGCAAAATGGCAAGAGCATGATGTTTCTAAGGAAGATGCCTTTAAGTGGCTCTGAAGCAATCACCATTTCTAGTTTGGTACTGAAATGAAGCCAAAAAAATAATTTTATTGTAGATTCTGCCAAATGAATAGCAGAAAATAATCCTCTTTTAAAAATGAAAGAAAAATAATCCTATTTGCTTACATTCCTACAGCATCATATCAGTGTATAAAGCCTGACACATTTATACATAATGCTGTTATCTGAGCACTTACTCATTCCAGGCACCTATAAACATGTACAAACAGATTAAAGAACAATATTTATCACAAGCTGCCTTTTTTTGGCAGACGCAAGCTTAACAAGACTTCCTTATATTCTGAGTTATCACTTGATTTCAAAAATACACACTTTATGATTTGTTGCAGGACACTGCTGTGAATAATCAGCAATTAATTTAAAAAATTATTCAACTAGAACTTTTTAAAATGGTAATTATTAATGAATCTATAACTGATTTTTCCAAAATGGCTTAATAACAAAGGAGAATATATTTATAATTAAATATTTATTTTGAATAGCATCCATTGTGTGGCCTCATTTCTCCAATTCTAACAAAGATAGATATAACAAAAATCATGATAATGCTTTTCACAATGAACATTAAACACATCATTACTGTCTTGCTCTATTTAATCCTTTCACTTTTTCAAATATAAAAGCTGAATATACTAACCACATAATGCTTCTCTCTGACAGATCCAACAAGCAAAACAAACTTTCTGAAAACTTTCATACACGTGAAAAAGAATCAAGACTTCCATTAAGTTTTCTAAAATATTTTTTCAACTTCTACTTGGAAAACTTTGACAAATTTCAAAAACTTACCCTCTATATAATTTTTTCTCACTCCTTCAAAGCTCCTAAAAGACTAAGAATGGAAAATGGAAATCTGCCGCATTAGCTTGTGTACATATCAGCTATTGCTATCTATATTGGGCAACATTGTTTCATCTATTTTATCAGGTTTAGAATGCACTGAAAGTTAATTGAAATATATTTCTCTTGAGTAGGTTAAGAAGTATTTATGATTATAACCTTCAAGGTCCCTAGTACATGAGCTTGATCTTTAAAGTGCCCTTTACTAAAAGATTAGGACCTGCTATATTCTTGCCTGTATTTTTCCTTTTGCCTATTTTCTCTTTTTCCTCATCTCCACATTCTAAAATACTACATATTCAATGACATCATCTCAAAAACTTCCTCTCCCAGGTCACCTTCCCCAGTTGCCTGACTGGGTATTACATTTTCTTGCTGATACTTACAGCTTAATAAATATATGAGTATGCATAATTTGTCCTATGTGTTCATCAATATTTTGAGAGTTGGAAGTCACTGAAATATCTGAGTTATCCTTAGCTTTCATATAACTGTAGTACAGTTATATGCACAAAATGAACATATTATCTTAGAAATCTAATATGACTCCTTAATCTGTGGAAAGAGAATGAAGTTTTGACTAAATGTATTCTGATCCCCAATGAGAGCCAAACCTATTATGTGTATACCTGCAGGCTTAAGTGAAGTTCAGACTTGGAAAAATATGTTCTCAGTTATTATGATTCAATCCAATGTTGAAGTGTTTCAAACTGTTGTCAAATCTCTTAATAGGGGTAAATTGAGTGACCAAGAAGAAAAAAAGACAGAGGAAAAAAAAATCTGAAGTTCATGAAAATGTTTTGAAGTGATCTTAAAAGTTAAAATGTACTAAAGTACATTTAGTACTATGAAGAATCTATGAGACTATAAGTAATGACCATACCAATAGTTACTTTTTTGAAAGAAAGTAACAATGGGAGTAATTATATCTTTAGTACTTGCTCTATAACAAATGTGCTAAACACATTAGATCTACAATTTCATTTGTTATACAGTGGTCCTAGATTACTATAGTATTAATTTGCAATAATCCTATGCAGCATGGTGCACACACCCATTACAGAGACAAGAAACTGAGAATGACAGAGAAATTGTATATTCACTGGATATACCTCTCCCAATTCCCAGTGTGCCTATAGGAAGCAAGGCAATGTGACTAGTTCTGGACCATGGACTTTGTATGGAATTGATGGGTACTGCTCCAAATATTTAGGATGGATGTGAGTTTGCCTAACTCTTTATTCCCCTGGAAGCTAGCTCTTGAGATGGTGATGTCACAAGATTGACTCTTATGGGGTTGCTGAGTTTCATGTGGCATTCAATAGCCCTGGAGTCATTGATCTGCTGCAGATTAAATGACCAAGAAATAAATTTTTATTATCAGTTCAGTTCATTTCAGTCGCTCAGCCATGTCTGACTCTTTGTGACCCCATGAACAGCAGCAAGCCAGGCTTCCCTGTCCATCACCAACTCTCTGAGCTTACTCAAACTCATGTCTATGTCATTCAACCATATCATCCTCTATCGTCTCCTTCTCCTCCCGCCTTCAATCTTTCCCAGCATCAGGGGCTTTTCCAATGAGTCGGTTCTTCACATCAGGTAGCCAAAGTACTGGAGTTTCAACATCAGCATCAGTTCTTCCAATGAATATTCAGGACTGATTTCCTTTAAGATTGACTGGTTGGATCTCTTTGCAGTCAAAGGGACTCTCAAGAGTCCCCTCCAACACCATAGTTCAAAAGCACCAATTCTTTGGTGCTTAGCTTTCTTTATAGTCCAAAACTCACATCCATACATGACTACTGGAAAAACCATAGCTTTGAATAGACGGACCTTTGTTGGCAGAGTAATGTCTCTGCTATTTAATACACTATCCAGGTTGGTTATAGCTTTTCTTCCAAGGAGCAAGCATCTTTTCACTTCATGGCTGCAGTCACCACCTGCAGTGATTTTAGAGCCCAGGAAAATGAAGTCTGTCACTGTTTCCTTTGTTTCCCCATCTATTTGCCATGAAGTGACAGGACCGGATGACATGATCTTAGTTTTCTAAATGTTGAGCTTTAAGCCAACTTTTTCACTCTTGTCTTTCACTTTCATCAAGAGGCTCTTTAGTTCTTCTTCACTTTCTGCCATAAGGGTGGTATCATCTGCCTATCTGAAGTTATTGATATTTCTCCTGGCAATCTTGATTCCAGCTTGTGCTTCATCCAGCCTGGCATTTCACATGATATACTCTGCATAGAAGTTAAGTAAGCAGATGACAATATACAGCCTTGAAGTACTCCTTTCCCTAATTGGAACCAGTCTGTTGTCCCATGTTCAGTTGAAACTGTTGCCTCTTGACCTGCATATAGATTTCTTAGGAGATAGGTCAGGTGTTCTGGTATTTCCATCTCTTGAAGTATTTTCCACAATTTGTTCTGATCCACATAAAGACTTTGGAGTAGTTGAGAAGGCAGAAGTAGATGTTTTTCTGGAACTCTCTTGCTTTTTCAATGATCTAGCATATATTTTCACTTTGATCTCTGGTTCCTCTGCCTTTTCTAATTCCAACTTGAACATCTGGAAGTTCATGTTTAACGTACCTTTGAAGTTTGACTTGGAGAATTTTGAGCGTTATTTTGCTGGTGTGTAAGATTAGTTAAACTGTGTGGTAGTTTGCACATTCTTTGGCATTGCCTTTCTTTGGGATTGGAATGAAAGCTGACTTTTTCCGGTCCCATGGCCACTAGTGAGTTTTCCAAGTTTGCTGGCATATTGAGTGCAACACTTTCATAGCATCTTTTAGGATTTGAAATAGCTCAACTGGAATTCCATCACCTCCACTAGCTTTGTTCATGGTGATGCTTCCTAAGGCTCACTTGACTTCGCATTCTGGGATGTCTGGCTTTAGGTGAGTTATCACACCATTGTAAATTATCTGGGTCATGAAGATCTTTTTGCATAGTTCTTTTGTGTATTCTTGCTACCACTTCTTAAACATCTTCTGCTTCTGTTAGGTCCATAACACTTCTGTCCTCTATTGTGCTCATAAACATAAAATGTTCCCTTGGTATCTCGACTTTTCTTGAAGAGATCTCTAGTTTTTCTCTTGTTTCCCTTTATTTCTTTGTATTGATCATTGAGGAAGGCTTTCTTATCTCTCCTTGCTATTCTTTGGAACTCTGCATTCAAATGGGTATATCTTTCTTTTTTTTTTTTTTTCCTTTGCCTTTAGCTTCTCTTCTTTTCTCAGCTATTTGTAAGGCCTCATCAGACAACCATTTTGCCTTTTTGCATTTCTTTTTCTGGGCAATGTTCTTGGTCACTGCCTCCTGTACAATGTCAGGAACTTCCGTCCATAGTTCTTCAGGCCTTCTGTCTATCACATAATCCCTTGAAACTATCTCTCACTTTCACTGTGAGGGATTTGATTTAGGTCATATCTGAATGGTCCAGTGGTTTTCCCTACTTTCTTCAATTTAAGTCTGAATTTGACAAAACCACTAAGTCAGGGGACCATGGGTTAGGAAGATTCTCTGGAGAAGGGAATGGCTACCCACTCCATTACTCTTGCCTGGAGAATTCATTGGACAGAAGCCTGACAGGTTACAGTCCATAGGATCGCAAAGAATCAGACAGGACTGAGCAACTTTGACTGTTAGTTACCACAACATAAACTAGCCTACCCTGACTGGTATGTTGAAACTCCAAAATATAATTTAGGATTTGGGGGAAAATGTTGATTAATTTTGAGGAAAGTTCAGAGCTTACAATCTTGCACAGTATACTTCTTTTAAGAAAGCAGTTCAAAGTGACTCCTCTAGAACAGGACTGCTCATTTCATATGTACAACATCAAAAAACATTTCCTGGTTTTCTTTGGTGGGACCAGAGAATAGTGCCTAAGCCAAAGTTACTCTGTGAACACTGAATATGAGGAAAACCAATGCTCCCTGAGATGACACACTACCCAATAAGACTGATTCTCTAAAAGGTGTAAATTCCCGGTGCCTGGCACTTGGATTGACTTCTTTGAACAACTCTGAGCTCAGCTTCCAGTTCTCGATGAAACCATCCAGGCTACCTGGGAAATCTGAGATTAAAAAAAAAAATGTTCATGTGCCAAGGTGGTCTCCCTTCCTCTTTTTTTTTTTCTGTGTGCTTGTTATAAGTCCATAGCAACAAAACAGTCTGGGCTTGACTCTCCTTGAAAATTGTAAAGATGCTACTCCTTTTCTAAACAACATGTTTTCAAAAGCTGGAATGATATTTGCATGTTCTTTTAGCCTAAATGTCCTACAAAGTCATAGTCTAAGTACTCTACACTTTTAAAGTGGTGTTTCACAATTACATTTCCTAAGGCAAATATCGATTTGCAATTAGCTAGAAAAAGATAGGCTTTCCTGTGGCTCAGATGGTAAAGGATCTGCCTGCAATGCAGGACTGCCTAGGGTTTGATCTAAGGAAGATACCCTGGAGAAGGGAATGGCTAACAAATGATAATCTGGGGATTCAGAAATGTTATGTGTTGCTTTTCTAACTTCCAAGTTTACCTGTGTGGCGTGTGTGTTTATATCAGAAACTAATGAATGCTGCTGTTTCTTTTCACAAGAAAACTCAGTTTATCTTTAAAAAGACAGCTTTGCAACTAAAATGACCTAGAAGGCCGTGTGCTTCTTAGCATGCTAATTGCTCTTGCCTGAGGTGGGATAAATACTTTGTAGCTGGCTTTGCATTTCCTAAGCTACATATGTAGACACGCTACATCCAGGAGGGAAATTCACTTAATGTGCTTTGTAACTTTTAGAATTGACTACACAGTGGACCTGCAGGTACTACTGTGCTTTCAGCATGTAATTTTGCAAATGCAGTAATTATTTTTAAAGATATGTGACTTCTCTGTTGAAAAATACTGTGAGAAGGGAGAATTCAAGGTGTATTGGGGCCATGGAAAACTGGAAAAGTGATTCCATTTTTTAAAACTTTTCATTAACAGTATTTAGTTTCTTCAAACATTCAGGTGAAAATCATAGATGCCAAGTCCTTATTAAAACAATGAGTTTACATGGATTGTAATACAAAATTATACACAATGATAGAACCATTAAAAACCCAACAGTTTATATTTTCCTTGTTTATAAAACCGTGAGCACCCACTTTAGGAGATTTAAAATTCTCTCATAAGACATTATAATCAAGAGCATGGCTGGAGCTATCATCTTTAAGTAACTGATTTACCAATTTTGTCCATCAGAAATCACTCTCACTGCTTCTGGTAACAGTGAGTTTTATTTGAGAAACTTCTCCCCCACTCTCAGTTAATGTAACTTACTTTATCTGACTACCTCTTGTTCAAGGAGATAGGATGTGACTAAGGCTTATAAATGAGAGCATAATGATCCCCTACTATAAATGGCTGGTTCAGGCATAGAAACAATCCAGCTCATACTAATGAAGTTCAAGACATTTGTTGCCACGAAGAAAAGAAACTCTACTGGAGAATGATTTGTCTCACCGAGAAGCCAACATAAGAGGAAGACAAAGGACAAGAGAAATGGCTCTGGGTTTCACATAAGCCCCCAAAGCCAGACACGAATGCACAACCTGGAGGTTTTTAGTGACTTTTGGAAGGAATGATGCTAAAGCTGATGCTGAGGCTGAAACTCCAATACTTTGGCCACCTCATGAGAAGAGCTGACTCATTGGAAAAGACTCTGATGCTGGGAGGGATTGGGAGCAGGAGGAAAAGGGGACGACAGAGGATGAGATGGCTGGATGGCATCACTGACTCGATGGACGTGAGTCTGAGTGAACTCCGGGAGTTGGTAATGGATAGGTAGGCCTGGCACGCTGCGATTCACGGGGTCGCAAAGAGTTGGACACAACTGAGAGACTGAACTGAACTGAGAGGCAATAAATTCTATTTTGACTAATTCAGCTTGATTTCAGTTTTAGTCGCTTTTTTGTGTGTTTTGATTTGCGCAATTAAGAAAATCTGCAAGTAAAAGTACACTTGACCACCATGCTTTTTTGGATAGAATCTGAAATTCACTACTACATGTAAGAAATGCCACTTCTAGGGACCGTTAACAAAAGCCTTTACTGGGCGCTTGCTCTCGGCAGAACTCCCAAGGGTGAACGAACAGGGAGAACAAAGAGGGTCTATGAGGAGTGGCGGCTGGGAGGAGGGTTTTATAGCCGGGGCTAGCGTTCAAGCCAGGTTTTTTCCCATATACGGTAAAACGCGGGGGCCACATTGCTGATTAGTGCTGTTGGGCTTTGTGTCAGTCCTTTATTGGGCCAGGTCATGAGTTCCGTATCCAGGATGTTGGTCCGCCTCCTGCTTTCTGTCTGGGTGGGGGTGAGTTCTGGGGCTTTCTGCCTCAGCCACCTGAACATGTTCGTGCATGTCCAGGTATGTCCGACCTCTCACTACATGTCAATCAACTTCTGAAAAAGCACCACTATTATTGACAAGACTGATTTTCTCTTCCTGTTTGTTGTTCAGTCACTCAGTCAGGTCTGACTGTTTGCAAAACCATGGACCGTAGCATGCCAGGCTTCCCTTTTCTTCACCAACTCTGAGAGCTTGCTCAAACTCTTGTCCATTGAGAATGTGATGCCATCCAACCATCTTGTCCTCTGTCATCCCCTTCTCCTCCTGCCTTCAATCTTTCCCAGCATCAGGGTCTTTTCTAATGAGTCAGCTCTTTGCACCAGGTGGCCAAAGTATTGGAGTTTCAGCCTCAGCATCAGTCCTTCCAATAAATATTCAGGATTTATTTTTCTAAGATTGGCTTATTTGATCTTGCAGTCCGAGGGACTGTTAAGGGTCTTCTCCAACACCATAGTTCAAAAGCATCAATTCTTCAGCACTCAGCTTTCTTCACAGTCCAACTCTCACATTCATACATAACTACTGGAAAAACCATAGCTTTGATTAGATGGACCTTTGTTGGCAAAGTAATGTCGCTGCTTTTTAATATGCTGTCTAGGTTGGTCATAGCTTTTCTTCTAAGAAACAAGTGTCTTTTAATTTCATGACTGCAGTCACCATCTGCAGTTACTTTGGAGCCAAGAAAATAAAGTCTGTCACTGTTTCCATTGTTTCTCCATCTATTTGCCATGAAGTGATGGGACCAGATGCCATGATCTTCATTTTTTGAATGTTGAGTTTTAAGCCAGCTTTTTCACTCTCCTTATGACTTGCTATAAATGTTCCATCTCCTGTTTTTCTTTCCTTCATTCATGGAGGAAATATTTGATGTCCACTACACACTAGGTTCTTATACTATTACAGGTAATAAAAATCTGTGAACAGTGCCTTAAAATCTGGACCCTCACATAGTTTTATATCTAGTGAGAGGGGCAGAACATGCTTCATGATAAATAAGCTAGAGAGCAAATGTTGTTGTGGGAGCATGGGAACACATAGGAGAGTGCTCAGCAAATGGACTGATATTTACACACTACCAAGATAGATAACTAATGAGAACCCACTATGTAGCACAGGGAACACTACTCAGTGCTCTGTGGTGACCTAATTGCAAAGAAATCCAGAAAAGCTGGAACATATGCATACATACAGTTGATTCATTTTGCTGTACAGTAGAAACTAACATGGACTGAGGAGCCTAGAAGGCTGCAGTCCATGGGGTCGCTGAGGGTCGGACACAACTGAGCGACTTCACTTTCACTTTTCTCTTTCATGCATTGGAGAAGGAAATGGCAACCTACTCCAGTGTTCTTGCCTGGAGAATCCCAGGGATGGGGGAGCCTGGTGGGCTGCTGTCTATGGGGTTGCACAGAGTTGGACATGACTGAAGTGACTTAGCAGCAGCAGCAGAAACTAACACAACATTGGAAAGTATATTCTGATAAAATTAAAAAAAATAAAAGTTCCAGGAGGAGGTACCACATAAGACCAAAGAATGAATACAAGTTGTCAGTAACTGTATGCATGAGACAGTTTGGAAAGAGAAAACATGAAAGAAACAGCAGGCTTGAGGGGGTTCAAGAAGCAGGGAAGGAATAATGATAGAGAAAGATATCCAAGAGTAAATACTGGATATTTAGCTCTAGAGTTCCAGAGATGCAGAGGGTGAATCATCAGCAAATCTTTGGAATCTGAGGCCATGAGAGTAAAGGCGTTCTCCTAGAGAGTGTAGAAACTGGAGAATGTAGAGTGTGGAGTCTTAAGATGGAGGAACACGATCAAAAGGCACTGAAAAGGAAGGAAAGAATTTTCCACAGAAGGAGATTGAAGAACAAGGAGTCTAGCATTACAGGGGTCAAGAGTACATTTCAGGGAAAAAGTAGTTGTTCTTAACAGGGACAAACAGTGTGGAGAAGTTAAATAAGTTAAGGCTTGAATAGAGGTCATTACATTTAACACCTAGAGAATGGTTCATATCTTGGATGAGATCAGTTTTAATGGAGTGGTGAGTACAGAAGACACCATATCATGTATTGAATGTTTGGTGAATAAGAGAAGAAGCAAAGACATTCTTTCAAGTAGTTTGACCCTAAAAGGGAAGAACAAGATTTTGGTGGCTTGGGGGGGGAGGGGGGGCA
>SJYC01098948.1:0-35267 GCA_006408675.1 Madoqua kirkii | reverse complement strand
AAAAAAAAAAAAAAAAACAAAGAGAATCTAAGTAAGCAGAAATGCTACTTTCTCATCATACTTTCAGAATTTATACAGACACACCTGTTTTTTAAAAACAGAATAAGTGAGGCAAACGTTTCAAATTGCATGGTTCTTTTCAACTTAACCACATAAAAGCCTTATTTCTTGGTTTATCTATCTTTCTACCCTACATATCATCTGTATTTCTAACTATCATCCATCTACCTTTACTCACTTACTTTCTGTTTCATATGAGAAAATTTAACTCTATAATTGCCCCATATTTTGTGGAGCAATTGTGTTTCCTCAGTAAATCTCTATTCAATATATTAAATATAAAAATCTGGAATTATTTCTTTAGTTAAAGAAAAGGACAATCAGGAATGAAACCTTCAACAGATCCTTTAAAATATATTTGAGGAAGTTACTCTATTAAAAATATAAACAGGCAGATGTCCTCTGTAAATACAAGTATTTGACTGATTTTAGAAATATCCTTTACTCTCTTGGCAAAAACATTTGGATTCTGAATTAAAGCATTCAAGTACAGATGGATTAAATTCAGCAGATAATTAGCTCTTTATACAACTATCTCATATTTCAATCTACAAAAATCATACAGGATGCAATGTGCATTTAATTTATGAGTATTTCATTAATTCCAATGCTGTTTTAACCAGTACTCAAAAAGAGTATTGAAGACTTTGCTACTATATGGTTTAAAGCCATAAGTATCTTCCACATTCAATCTAAAAGACATTTCATGACAGATGGAAATAAAAAAATGACATGGAGTTACAACAATCTGAAAATGACCTTATATTTCAGTAAATTTATAAGCATCTCCCATTTACAGTTCTTTTTAAAAGTATCAGACATTTTAAATTTCTTCATATATCTTTCTTTGGGCAGATGCAAGAAAGCCAAATAATCACTAACAATCCATCAACAATATAATGGAATTTATGCTTTAACAAATTGACTAAATAATGGCTCACATTTAGGAAAATGGACCTTTTAAATGGCCTAAATATAGTCCTCATCTATATTTTAGAGCTCTTTCTTCTGAAGGCTTTAAGCACTGTATAATTGGGTTGATAAGTAATGCATTATATCATGTGTTTGCTGTAGGGCAAACAAAACAAACTTACCAACTAGTCTAGAAAAACAACTCCGAAGAAGAGTGAGAGAGAAAGACGCTGGGGCACTTCCTAGAAACAAAATGAATTTGGCATTTTTCAGCCTCAGGCAGCCAAGGAAGCCACAAGAAAATCAGAGAAGCTTAGGACAGGTGGAACTCAGTTGTATAATAACTACAATTTAGCCTACTTAGAGGGGAATGTAAATTAAATGTCACAGGCTTTACAGGCAAAATTAAAAAGCTTTGCAAAACCAGCCAACATTCTCTTCAGGCTAATTCATGTTCCTGGAGTCTAGGAGGTACTATATACATGAGATTACCCACCCAACAAAATGGAGAAATGAGACTCGGTGCAGCAGGTAATATGTTCCTTCAGAGGAAATTAAAACATACGGTAGTAGCCAACTCTACTAACATGAAAGTGATAGTTTCACTGTTTGCAGACGACATGATCCTCTTCTGATTATAAATTAATATAACCCTTGACTTTTATCCCTCATGGCCCATTAAGACAGAGAAAACAAAGTACAAATCCCATATTGCAAAATAAGTCATATAAATTATTGCAATCATATTTCAGATGGATTAAATTCAGCAGATAATTAGCTCTTTATACAACTATCTCATATTTCAATCTACAAAAATCATACAGGATGCAATGTGCATTTAATTTATGAGTATTTCATTAATTCCAATGCTGTTTTAACCAGTACTCAAAAAGAGTATTGAAGACTTTGCTACTATATGGTTTAAAGCCATAAGTATCTTCCACATTCAATCTAAAAGACATTTCATGACAGATGGAAATAAAAAAATGACATGGAGTTACAACAATCTGAAAATGACCTTATATTTCAGTAAATTTATAAGCATCTCCCATTTACAGTTCTTTTTAAAAGTATCAGACATTTTAAATTTCTTCATATATCTTTCTTTGGGCAGATGCAAGAAAGCCAAATAATCACTAACAATCCATCAACAATATAATGGAATTTATGCTTTAACAAATTGACTAAATAATGGCTCACATTTAGGAAAATGGACCTTTTAAATGGCCTAAATATAGTCCTCATCTATATTTTAGAGCTCTTTCTTCTGAAGGCTTTAAGCACTGTATAATTGGGTTGATAAGTAATGCATTATATCATGTGTTTGCTGTAGGGCAAACAAAACAAACTTACCAACTAGTCTAGAAAAACAACTCCGAAGAAGAGTGAGAGAGAAAGACGCTGGGGCACTTCCTAGAAACAAAATGAATTTGGCATTTTTCAGCCTCAGGCAGCCAAGGAAGCCACAAGAAAATCAGAGAAGCTTAGGACAGGTGGAACTCAGTTGTATAATAACTACAATTTAGCCTACTTAGAGGGGAATGTAAATTAAATGTCACAGGCTTTACAGGCAAAATTAAAAAGCTTTGCAAAACCAGCCAACATTCTCTTCAGGCTAATTCATGTTCCTGGAGTCTAGGAGGTACTATATACATGAGATTACCCACCCAACAAAATGGAGAAATGAGACTCGGTGCAGCAGGTAATATGTTCTTCAGAGGAAATTAAAACATACGGTAGTAGCCAACTCTACTAACATGAAAGTGATAGTTTCACTGTTTGCAGACGACATGATCCTCTTCTGATTATAAATTAATATAACCCTTGACTTTTATCCCTCATGGCCCATTAAGACAGAGAAAACAAAGTACAAATCCCATATTGCAAAATAAGTCATATAAATTATTGCAATCATATTCCACTTTGCTTGGCCTTATTATGACAAATTTTAGTCTGGTTTTACTCTTAGCAGTTGTCTCTTTTTAAATGACCCACCAAGCTTAGCACATATGAGACAGTTGTTCAAGAACAGTCTTGCCCTTGATTATCAACAATATAATTCAGTAGCCCATATAGTAATTTTTGAGGAAATTAAAGTCAACATCAACTAAGCTAAAAAATCATCAGCATCAGGTCAGCCAGAATGACAGATCAGCTAAACGAAAAGATTATTTTTCCATAAGTAGGTCACGTTTCCGAATTAAAAAGCTTTGTGTGATCTTGCAAAAGTAATCCAACTAGACTCATTTAATAATTTTTTCTCTGGTTTGACACAAAAGAATTAAGAAACCAGTGATATTTCTCTTCGTCATGGTTTTTATTTATGTAGTGTAACTACATTTGGAAAGGGTTGTTGGGAAACTATGAACGGAAAGCCACTCTGCTAAGTCAACTGACATTTCCCTGGTGGTCAGTTAAGAATCTGCCTTACAATACAGGGGACACGGGTTTGATCTCTAATTAGTTAACTAAGATCCCACTGCTGTGGAGAAAGTAAGTCTACATACTGCAACTACTGAGCTTACATTCAGAACCTGGGCAACACCACTAGACAGGCCATGCACTTCAATGAAAGATCCTGTGCAAAGATCCCAAATACCACAAGTGAGACCCCGTGAAACCCAGTAAATCAATAACATTTTTTAAAAAGAAAAAATCATGAATACTTCCAAAAGGGCAGACACAAGAGAAGCTTGAGGAATCTAGGGGGCAGAAACAATTGGATAATCGTCTTGTCCATCCTTCCATGAATGACTCAAGATTCAGTTTGTCAGGAGAAAAACCTGTACTTAGGTTTCATGTCCATCTCTTGGCTGGTTAAGCATGGGATACTTTGTTTTGGTTGAGCATGGGTGTACCTATGGCTGATTCTTGTTGATGTGCAATTATCCTTCAATTAAAAATAAATAAATTTTTATAAAAGCACCCCAGAGATTACACATAGTGAAGATAGGCAAAGGAGAGAATTTGTAATCAAACATCTGGCCTATAACTTACATATATTTTTGGATAAATTAATTATTTATATTTATAAAAGTCATCCACATTTTCTTTTCCTTGAAAATTTGAAGAGAGAATAATCAGATTTCACACTAGTAAGCCTATATTATACTTGCCTGCAATGTACCAGGTAACACATAATATAAATGGGGAACTGGAAATTAAATTAGGTTTTGGAAACTCAAGGTATTACTAACAAAAATAGGAAAGGCAACTAAGTTTACAGTATTACAATAAGATCTATGCTAGATGCACATGGATAATGGAATTTTTGATGAAGCAATCTGTGATTATTCTACAAGAAAGAGAAAACAGATCTTTAGACAGAGAAATGTTACAGGGCCCACCACGCATGCCAGTGTGACACTTCATTGTTAGAAAGCAATAATGAGTGCTTGCAAATTGACTCTAAACTGAAATTTAAGGTCGCCTACCTTCTTTTGTCATAATATACCTGGTACACTAAGGGAATAGCAAAGCACTCCAGTATCCTTGCCTCAAGAAACCCAAGAACAGTTTGAAAAGGCAAAAAGACAAGATATCAGAAGAGCACATAAACAGATCCAGAAAGAATGAAGAGGCTCAGCCAAAGCAGAAACGATGCTCAGTGTAGATGTGTTTGGTGGTGAAAGTGAAGTCTGATGCTGTAAAAAACAATACTGCACAGAAACCTGGAATGCTAGGTCTTATGGACAGTAGTCCAACAGAATCTTCTGTCCATGGGGTTCTCCAAGCAAGAATACTGGAGTGGATTGCATCTCCTCCAGGGGATCCTCCTGCCCCAGGAATCGAACCTTCATTTCTTGTGTCTCCTGCACTGGCGGGTGGGTTCTTTACCACTAGCAGCATCTGTGAAGCCCCATATGCAAAATACATCATGCAAAATGCCAGGCTGGATGAATCACAAGCTGGAATCAAGACTGCTGGGAGAAATATCAAGAACCTGAGATACGCTGATG
Organism: Madoqua kirkii; assembly: GCA_006408675.1. NCBI lineage: Eukaryota > Metazoa > Chordata > Mammalia > Artiodactyla > Bovidae > Madoqua > Madoqua kirkii. The sequence goes on along the minus strand of SJYC01098948.1, from coordinate 30,336 downwards.
AAATCACCCTAATCGAAGAAGGTGAGGAAGAACTAACAGCCTTTTGATGAGGGTTACAGAGGAGAGTCAGCTGCATATCTGAGGTTACTGAGATTTTTCCCAGCAATCTGAACTTCAGCTTGTACTACACCCAGATCAGCACTTCACATGAGGTACTCTGCATATACGTTAAATAAGCATACTGATAATATATAGCCTTGACGTACTCCTTTCCTGATTCAGAACCAATATCTTGTTCCATGTCAGGCTGTAACTGTTGCTTCTTAACCTGCATACAGATTGCTCAGGAAGCACATCAGGTGGTCTGATAGTGCATCTCTTTAAGAGTTATTCACAGCTTGTAATCCATACAATCAAGGCTTTGGCATAGTCAATAAAGCAGAAGTAGATGTTTTCTGGAACTCTCTTGCTTTTACAATGATCTAGTGGATGTTGCGGAGAAGATAATGGCACCCCACTCCAGTACTTCTGCCTGGAAAACCCCATGGAGGAGGAGCCTGGTAGGCTGCAGTCCATGGGGTCACTAAGAGTCAAATACAACTGAGCGATTTCACTTTCACTTTTCACTTTCATACATTAGAGAAGGAAATGGAAACCCACTCCAGTGTTCTTGCCTGGAGAATCTCAGGGACAGGGGAGCCTGGTGGGCTGCCGTCTATGGGGTTGCACAGTCGGACACTACTGAAGGGACGTAGCAGCAACAGCAGCAGTGGATGTTGGCAATTTGATCTCTGGTTCCTCTGCCTTCTCTAAATCCAGCTTGAACATCTGGAAGTTTTTGCCTTTCTTTGGGATTGGAATGAAAACTGATCTTTTCCAGTAGTGGAAAGCAAAGAAGAACTAAAGAGCCTCTTGATAAAAGTGAAAGAGGAGAGTTAAAGTGTTGACATAAAACTCAACATTCAGAAAACTATGATCATGGTATCTGGTCTCATCACTTCATGGCAAACAGATGGGGAAATAATGAAAACAGTGACAGACTCTACTTTTTTGGGCTCCAAAATCATTGCAGATGACTGCAGCCATGAAATTAAAAGATGCTTGATCCTTGGAAGAAAAGCTATGACCAACCTGGACAGCCAAAGCAGAGACATTACTTTGCCAACAAAGGTCCATCTAGTCAAAGCTATGCTATTTCCAGTAGTCATGTACGGATGTGAGAGCTGGACTATAAAGAAAGCTGATCACTGAAGAACTGATGCTTTTGAACTGTGGTGATGGAGAAGATTCTCGAGCATCCCTTTGACTGCAAGATTAAACCAGTCAATCCTGAAAGACTGAAGGAAATCAGTTCTGAATGTACACTAGAAGGACTGATGCTGAAGCTGAAACTCCAGTACTTTGGCCATTTGATACAAACAACTGACTCACTGGAAAAGACCCCGATGCTGGGAAAGATTGAAGGTGGGAGGAAAAGGGGACAGCAGAGGTTGAGATAGCTGGATGACATCACTGACTCAATGGACATTAGTTTTGAGCAAGCTCTAGGAGTTGGTGATGGGCAGGGAGGCCTGGTGTGCTGCAGTCCATGGGGTCGCAGAGAGTCAGTTAAGACTGAGCACCTGAACTAAACTAAACTGAATTGAAAAAGGAGAGTGAAAAAGCTGGCTTAAAACTCAACATTCAAAAAACTAAGATCATGGCATCTGACCCCATCACTTCATGGCAAATCAGTTCACCTCAGTTCAGTCATTCAGTTGTGTCCTACTCTTTGCAACCTCATGGACTGCAGCATGCCAGGTCTCCCTGTCCATTACCAACTCCCGGAGTTTACCGAAACTCATGTCCATTGAGTTGGTGATGCCATCCAACCATCTCATCCTCTGTTGTCCCCTTCTTCTCCTGCCTTCAGTCTTTCCCAGCATCAGGATCTTTCCAAATGAGTCAGCTTTTTGCATCAGGTGGCCAAAGTATTGGAGTGTCAACTTCAACATCAGTCTACACTCAGGACTGATCTCCTTTAGGATGGAACGGTTGCATCTCCTTGCAGTTCAAAAAACTCTCAAGAGTCTTCTCCAACACCACATTCAAAAGAATCAATCCTTTGGGGCTCAGCTTTCTTTAGAGTGAAACCCTCACACCCATACATGACTATTGGAAAAACCATGGCCTTGACTAGACAGAACTTTGATGGCAAAGTAATGTCTCTGCTTTTTAATATGCTGTCTAGGTTGGGGTACTGAAGTCCATGGGGTTGCAAAGAGTCTGACATGACTGAGTGACTTCACTTTCATGCATTGGAGAAGGAAATGGCCACCTACTCCAGTGGTCTTGCCTGGAGAATCCCAGGGACGGGGAGCCTGGTGGGCTGCTGTCTATGGGGTCGCATGGAGTTGGACATGACTGAAGCAACTTAGCAGCAGCAGCAGCTAGGTTGGTCATAACTTTCCTTACAGGAGTAAGCATCTTTTAATTTCATGGCTGCAATCACCATCTACAGTGACTTTGGATCCCCCCAAAATAAAGTATGTCACTGTTTCCACTGTAACCCCATCTATTTGCCATGAAGTGATGAGACCAGATGCCATGATCTTAGTTTTCTGAATGTTGAGCTTTAAGCCAACTTTTTCACTCTCTTCTTTCACTTTCATCAAGAGATTCTAGTTCTTCTTTACTTTCTGCCATAAGAGTGGTGTCATCTGCATATCTGACATTATTGGTATTTCTTCCAGCAATCTTGATTTCAGCTTGCACTTCATCCAGCCCAGTGTTTCTCATGATGTAGTCTGTATAGAAGGTAAATAAGCAAGGTGACAATATACAGTCTTGATGTACTCCTTTTCCTATTTGGAACCAGTCTGTTGTTCCATGTCCAGTTCTGTTGCTTCCTGACCTGCATACAGATTTCTCAGGAGGCAGGTCAGGTGGTCTGGTATTCCCATCTCTTTCAGAATTTTTCACAGTTTACTGTGATCCACAGAGTCAAAGGCTTTGGTGGTGAAAAACTGGAAACATTGACAGACTTTAGTTTCTTGGGCTCCAAAATCTTTTTTGATGGTGACTTACAGCCATGAAATTAAAAGATGCCTGCTCCTTGGAAAAACAGGTATGACAAATTTAGACAGCATATTAAGAGTCAGAGACAAGAGTGAAGTCGCTCAGTCGTGTCCAACTCTTTGTGACCCCATGGACTGTAGCCTACCAGGCTCCTCTGTCCGTGGGATTTTCCAGGCAATAGTACTGGAGTGGATTGCCATTTCGTTCTCCAGGGGATCTTCCCAACCCAGGGATTGAACCTGGGTCTCCTGCATTGTAGACAGACACTTTACCATCTGAGCCACCAGGGAAGTTCAAGACAAAGGTCCATATAGTCAAATCTACAGTGTTTCCAGTAGTCATGTGTGGATATGAGAATTAGACTATAAAAAAGACTGAGCCAAATAACTGATGCTTTTGAGCTGTGGTGCTGGAAGCTGGAGAGGACTTTTGAGAGTCCCTAGGAGAGTAAGGAGATTAAACCAGTCACTCCCAAATGAAATCAACCCTGAATATTCATTGGAAGGATGATGTTGAAGCTGAAGTTAAAATACTTGACCACCTGATGTGAAGAGCTGACTCAGTGGAAAAGACTCTGATGCTGGGAACTAGTGAGGGCAAGAGGAGAAGGGCATAGCAGAGGAAAAGGTGCTTGGATGGCATCACCGACTCAATGGACTGGAGTTTGAGCAAACTGTGGGAAACAGCGAAGGACAAGCAAGACTGATTTCCTGCAATCCATTGGTTTCGAAAGTGCTAGACACAACTTGGTGGCTGAACAATAGCTAACTCTTCCCCTCTGTCAGGTTATTCCTCCCTCTATTGCAGAAGGGATCACTTTATTGCTAAAACACGGAGAAAACAATGACAAAAACTCTCTTGAGCTTTGGAGGACACTGAAGAATACACAATGGTATGTGTGGGTGTGTTTGGTGTGTGGTGTGTTTGGGGATGACATTTCTCGTATGTAAATATACCCTCTGAGATTTATCTAAAATTATCTAGCTATGCAAAGCCTCTAAACATTTGCAAAACAAAGTCTGGATTACATACTATGAGCAAATATTTAGACATGTAAAGAGGTAATGTTTTAATACTTTCAGTGCAATAAAGGAACTCACAGTCTATTAAGCTTCAATACTTGCTCTAATCCAGGGCATCCGCCGTGACTTTTGAAATAAATTTTAAATATATATTTGTGATTAAGAGTAATAACATAGCAGAACTTATTTAAACCACAGTAAAAGGTTTATTAAGCATCGGTAAATTGCTTGGGATTCTTCAGGGAAAGTTATTTTCCTTCTTCTGAACTAGTGTTCTCCTTCTCTGCAGAGTTTCATCAACTTCATGCCCCTTGAGTGGGATTCGAATTCCTGCTGCTACAGTAAAAAGCTTCTCTCAAGGTGTTTTTCCATAAACGGCTAGTATCCCAATAGAGAAATTGAAAAGGTCACTGAGAAACCTTTGGAGTCCCAGCAGAAAAGGCAGCAAGTGAGGCAACAGAATCCTAAAGAGAATATGACCATTTTGTTCCACACTATTTTTCATCCATTCTATCAGTAAAGTTAACATAGAAACAATATTTTTTTTTCTTGGAGGGTGTTACAACTCCCTCCTCTAGAAAACACACACATTTTCCTCCTGATGAAGCCAGTTTGCTAATCAGCCAAGGTGCACTAAAAAGTCAAGTGCAATCAGGTATTAAGAGACAAGTGATTATGGAAAGTATTTAAGAATCAGAAGCAGAAGTCATATTAAATGTAAATGCTTCTGTTTCTAAACTTAGAAAGTTTTTCTTTGTGACATTTAATTTCTGTTCTCGCCTATATTACCCATCTGCTTTTCTACTTAACATTTTGCATTTAGTCCCAGCATCAGCTTCTCTTATTGGTTTATGTCAATACGAAGCTGGTTCCTCTCCAGCAAAGTTGATATTGAAGGAGTTCTAGTGAATCACAGTGGGGTAAAGAGATGAGTTATTTAGCCACTAGCCAATATGCTTTATGTTCAATTCATTGCTTAGAAAATGGAAATACCACTTTTTAAAATATGAGTCTTGAATATGGTCAAATCAGGGTATATTTCATGGTAACCAATCTATGTTCTAGTAAGTCTTCAAGCTAACACATGATAATAATGATGGAGCCAGACATACTTAAAGACTATTTTGATATGGAACCATGGGAACTATGTGTGGATCATGTCCATAGGCTTGTTCTTCCATACAAACAGCATGGGTTAAAGATAGGCATTCTCATACAGGGACTTCATGCTACCTTTCCTCTGACAATGTAAAGTGCAGAGAAATAAAATTCATCAACATTTGGGAAAGTTTTAAGGATTGCAAAGCTAAATGAAAATGTTTTTTCCTAAAACAGTGTTTCTCAACCATGAAAGAATATATATTTTTTACTGTGGAGGCTATTTAAGAGTACTCATATTCAGAGTCCAACAAACAAACTAAAAGTTGAGGTTTTCTGAAGATGAGCCCCAGGCCCTGGTATTATTAATATCTCAGAGTCCACAGGTGCCACCCAAGTGCTACTAGGATTGAGATTCACTACCCTAGAAAGCACACAAACACACTCAACAGCCAAAGTAGTCACTTTAAGTTTATCATGAAGGAGATTTAAATAATTTTCCCTGAGTTTCTAAGGATGATAGACATAGATGTATCAAAAATTAATAACAGTGAACTTTCTCATCAACTTTTTGTTGAATAAGAAAAAGCAACTATTTTCCAAGATACATTCCAAGCTAATATACAAAAATAAAAACATCCACATTTTCATAAAATAGAGAGTAAGTACAAGCATTTGTCACTTTAGGGCAATTGGGGGAAACCTGATAGGTCCTAAAGAACCAAGGGATTTGTGGAGCAGAAACAGGTGGCACTAGTGGCAAAGAACCTGTCTGTCAATGCAAGAGATGCAAGAGACGTAGGTTTTATCTCTGAGTCGGGGAGATCCCCTAGAGAAGGAAATGGCAACCCACCCAGTACTCTTGTCTGGAGAATCCCATGGACAGAGGAACCTGGTGGGCTACAGTCCAGAAGGTCACAAAGAGTTATACACGACTGAAGCGACTTGGCACACTTGTGATATTACAGTTGCTTTCATTTTCTCTTAATCCTTCAGATATTTTCCAAATATTTCTCAAAATGCTACTTGAACACAAAGCATTATATTCTTAGAAGACATCTGAAATATGTTAAATAGTAAATTTATCCTACCATTAAAAGAAATTAGAGTATTAACTTTTACTTTTTATTTCTGTCAGGTTTTTCTCCATCTATCATGAATTTGTTATCAAACAGAGGTAATTTTTCTATTAGCTGAATGAATTATTCATTTAGAAATCTTGTTTTTCAGTTCTCTTTCCTCTCTCTTGATTTTCCTTCATATAACACTGTCACTCATATCTCTTGTCTTCCTATTCACTATTTCCAAAATAGTTTTCTAAGATCTGAAGTCCTATCCCATTGGGCTGTGTTTGGATGTTTTGTGATTCCTGGTGTGGGTCAGGAAAGCAGGAATGGTTCAGACTATTCATGGCACATTTGCCAAAAATGGACGTCTAATGTCATTAGAATACTAATGAAGACAATGAGACCCAAGTGGCCCAGATTAGCCTAATTCACAATAAAAGAACTCAAAGGTGTGAATGTGAAGATAAGGACACAACCCATTAATTGTCATGCTTTATTTTTTTAAATTATCTTAATGTTGCCACATCCTGTTAGCTCTTGAATATGTTGGGTTGCCCAAAAAATTGGCAACCTTTTGGCTAACCCAATATTACCCAATTTTTGCTGGCTCCAGACCACCTTTGGAGAAGGCAATGACAACCCACTCCAGTACTATTGCCTGGAAAATCCCATGGATGGAGGAGCCTGGTAGGTTGCAGTCCATGAAGTCGCTAAGAGTTGGACACGATGGAGCGACTTCACTTTCACGTTTCACTTTCACGCATTGGAGAAGGAAATGGCAATCCACTCCAGTGTTCTTGCCTGGAGAATCCCAGGGACAGGGGAGCCTGGTGGGCTGCTTTCTATAGTGTCACACAGAGTCAGACATGACTGAAGCGACTTAGCAGCAGCAGCAGCCAGATCACCTTTCCCATTCATGGGATACAGAATCCCTTGCAAAATCTAGCCAAAATAATTTTTGATGTTTCCATGCACTTATATTTACTTAAAAATAATTTTTGTATTTTGATGCTGCTGATGTACCTCATTTATGCTTCAATTCTTATATTCCATAATAATCCAACAATCTTTTATTAAACAATGATTCCCTTCACGGGTTACCCACAGTAAAGTACTCAAGGCACTGAAATGTCCCTAAAAGATTAAGATCTTTTAACTAACAAACCCTATTTCCCCCACAAGATGAAAAACTGTTAATCATTTTTCTTGATCAGAGCAGTGTTAGTCACCATAACACATCTAAAAATCTGCTTACTTTTGGAGATAATGTTCTGTTGTGAAATCGAGTTAAATCAGACCACATATTCTCTTAGTATCCTTTGCCATATAAATGCCACTGTCTTCCCCTCTCCCCAGTCCACAGTACAATAGTTAAACCTGTATGTATCTGCTTGTCACTGATCAGTGTGAGTGATTATCCTTATGTAAGTCACAGGATGCAAATGACTATGAGAGAGTTAGTAGGGGTTCTCTAGCTCTACCTTTGAGTTATATAAATCTGAATTATGACACCAGTAATGCTGCTACATGCGATTTTCTTTCATACACAATAGCAACTCCTTGAGAAGGACTGTAGCCCCAAAGTTTGATTCCTTACTACAGTTCAGTAAAGATGTATGGGATAGTCATACAAATGAAATACCAGAGGATTATTAAGCGGTAGGAAAAGGTTAGGTATATCTGAAATATACTTGTCTATGTTCCATAGCATTCTTTTTTCACTGAGAACCTGGTTTTTCCCTTAGCCTAAAAAAATACAAACGATATAAAAAAAGATATAAAGTCCTCTTTATCCTCCTCTACCTCAGCCAACAGAGAGGGCATTGATGCTCTTGTTTCCCTTGGAAGAGGATTTCCCTTAGAACCAGCTTATCAGAGCACTCTTCCAGCAATAAAGGTTAAATCTATCTAATGCTAAGTCACTCAGTCATGTCTGACTCTTTGTGACCCTATGGACCCAGCCCACCAGGCTTGCCTGTCTACAGGATTCTCTAGGCAAGAATACTGGAGTGGCTTACCATGCCCTCCTCCAGGGTATCTTCAAAATGCAAAGGCTGAACCCTTGTGTTTTTATGGCTCCTGCATTGGCAGGCAGGTTCTTTACCACTAGTGCTACCTGGGAAGCCCATCTTGCTGCCAAGTCGCTTCAGTTATTTCCGACTTTGTGCGACCCCATAGACGGCAGCCCACCAGGCTCCCAGTCCCTAGGATTTTCCAGGCAAGAGTAATGGAGTGGGGTGCCATTGCCATCTATCTTGAGTAACATCAATTCTGCACAAGTAGGGCCCACTGTGGAATGCTTTACTGTGCAACAGTTATCTGTTACCAAAAGAACATTGGAAAGGTTGATGTGATCATTTTGTTCAGTTTGATTTCTAGATGCTAAACCTGATAACCTGATATATAGCCTCTCTTCTGAGTAAAAATATGACTCATGAAAGCATATTCAAGCTCCATTCAATCAGATTCATGCTTATATCCTTTCTTTTCAGGAGGAGGGAGAAATGATATTTTCTGATATTATAGCAAAGACGAAATTAGTTTTTCTCATCTTAATATGCTTTGCAGCTCCCAGTTTCCACCTCAAACTCAGCCAGAGTCACTGATCTTTTAAAATATAGGCCTAGCACAGTGTCCTGTACATTTACATTTTTGTCAATTCAGTAAGTATTTATTGAGATTCTACTAATTCCTCAGTAAATATTTATGATAGTCACATAACTCAAAGTTGAAAAAAGATAAATTAAGACTATAGAAGTATAAACATAAGGATAACATTACTCAGTACACGTGGAAAATTTCAGAGCAAGGACCATTTTTAAGCATCTAGCCAGGTGACTGGACTCAAATCAATATTTGCACAAATGAATTGTGGACCAATCAAGAAATAAGATCTAAACTAAGAAATCAGAGTAAAATTAATTTTATCTGAAAATCAGTAAAAAAGGGTAGGCAAGGAACAGAAACCTTTAAAGAAGAAATGGGTATACTATTTGTCTCCCATGCTTACTCTTGGAATTCTGTAAGAACCTGAGGAGCTATGTCCATTTTCTTGCCCATGTTACAGTCTTAGTCATAGAAGCAAGACATAAGAGGGATTTGCTTTGGTTAAACAGCAAGCACATTTGCATAGGGCACTATTAGAGAATTCAGGCCTCAGTGTCAAACACTGCAGACATTGTAAAGTACATAGGACTGTAACATTATTGTTGGTTTCATAAATATGATAAGATTTAGGCTACTCTCATTTAATAAATTATTTAAGTGTTTCTCCTAAATATAGATCTCAACATACTTCCATCTCTAAAAATACAAATAAAATATTCCTCATGAATAACATAAACTCTATGTGTGTGTGTGTGTGTGTGCGTGTGCTTTTCAGAAACACCAAATATATTTTATGTGTTGATCACAATTTGTCTGCCAAGCTGAGAAAACTACTCCAGGACATGTAATGCTTGTCCAAAATCACTGATTTAAATATTTTGACCCAAGTTGATTGGTAAAATAGTTGATAACTCATAAAATAAGGTCTAAAATGTTAATTGCTCACATTTATTCCACATATATTTTGATATATTTTTGCTTACAAAACAGTCTCTGGTATGATGCTTAGGAATCTACTAGTTTACATAAAGACATTAAATGTTGGACAATCTGAGCCTATCTAATCTGATTATTAGGTAAGCAGATACTCAGGAACCTATCTATAAAATTCCAAGAGTAGAAAAAGGAATAAGTTTTCTATAATGTTTTTCATAACTTGACTCTGAAAAGATTCTAAAACTGCACAACTTATGCTGGTCTGGAAATCATGATAAAAAAAAAGATGGAAATAGGCATTACTAATCAGAGTTTGGTCCACTGACAGAATGTGGTCCACTGGAGAAGGGAAGGGTAAACCACTTCAGTATTCTTGCCTTGAGAAACCCATGAACAGTATGAAAAGACAAAATGAAAGGGTACTGAAACAGGAACTCCCCAGGTCGGTAGGTGCCCAATATGCTACGGGAGATCAGTGGAGAAATAACTCCAGAAAGAACGAAGGGATGGAGCCAAAGCAAAAACAAAACCCAGTTGTGGATATGACTGGTGATAGAACCAAGGTCCAATGCTGTAAAAAGAGCAATATTTCATAGGTACCTGGAATGTTAGGTCCATGAATCAAGGCAAATTGGAAGTGGTGCACAGGAGATGGTAAGAGAGAACGTCGACATTCTCGGAATCGATGAACTAAGATGGGCTAGAACGGGTGAATTTAACTCAGATGACCATTTTACCTACTACTGTGGGCAGGAATCCCTTAGAAGAAATGGAGTAGCCAGCACAGTCAACAAAAGAGTCCGGAATGCAGTATTTGAATACAGTCTCAAAAATGACAGAATTATTTCATAGGTACCTGGAATGTTAGGTCCATGAATCAAGGCAAATTGGAAGTGGTGCACAGGAGATGGTAAGAGAGAACGTCGACATTCTCGGAATCGATGAACTAAGATGGGCTAGAACGGGTGAATTTAACTCAGATGACCATTTTACCTACTACTGTGGGCAGGAATCCCTTAGAAGAAATGGAGTAGCCAGCACAGTCAACAAAAGAGTCCGAAATGCAGTATTTGAATACAGTCTCAAAAATGACAGAATGATCTCTGTTGTTTCCAAGGCAAACCATTCAATATCACAGTAATCCAAGTCTATGCCCCAACCAGTAATGCTGAAGGAGGTGAAGCTGAATGGTTCTATGAAGACCTACAAGACATTTTAGAACTAACACACAAAAAAGATGTCCTTTTCATTATAGGGGACTGGAATGTAAAAGTAGGAAGTCAAGAAATACCTAGAGTAACAGGCAAATTTGGCCTTGGAATACGGAATGAAGCGGGGCAAAGGCTAATAGAGTTTTGCCAAGAAAATGCACTGGTCTTAGCAAACACCCTCTTCCAACAACACAAGAGAAGACTCTACACATGGACATCACCAGATGGTCAACATCAAAATCAGATTGACTATATTCTTTGCAGCCAAAGATGGAGAAGCTCTAGACAGTCAGCAAAAACGAGACCGGGAGCTGACAGTGGCTCAGATCATGAACTCCTTATTGCCAAATTCAGACTTAAATTGAAGAAAGTGGGGAAAAAAAACCACTAGAACATTCAGGTATGACCTAAATCAAATCCCTTATGATTATACAGTGGAAGTGAGAAATAGATTTAAGGGCCTAGATCTGATAGATAGAGTGCCTGATGAACTGTGGAAGAAGGTTCATGACATTGTACAGGAGACACAGATCAAGACCATCCCCATGGGAAAAAAAATGCAAAAAAGCAAAATGGCTGTCTGGGGAGGCCTTACAAATACCTGTGAAAAGAAGAGAAGTGAAAAGCAAAGAAGAAAAGGAAAGATACAAGCATCTGAATGCAGAGTTCCAAAGAAAAGCAAGGAGAGATAAGAAAGTCTTCCTCAGCAATCAGTGCAAAGAAATAGAGGTAAACTTCAAAACAGGAAAGACTAGAGATCTCTTCAAGAAATTAGAGATACCAAGGGAATATTTCATGCAAAGATAGGCTCAATAAAGGACAGAAATGGTATGGAGTTAACAGAAACAGAAGATATTAAGAGGACGTGGCAGGAAAGCACAGAAAAACTGTACAAAAAATCTCTTCACGACCCAGATAATCACCATGGTGTGATCACTCACCTAGAGCCAGACATTCTGGAATGTGAAGTCAAGTGGGCCTTAGAAAGCATCACTACAAACAAAGCTAGTGGGGGTGATGGAATTCCAGTTGAGTTATTTCAAATCCTGAAAGATGATGCTGTGAAAGTGCTACACTCAATATGCCAGCAAATTTGGAAAACTTAGCAGTGGCCACAGGACTGGAAAAGGTCAGTTTTCATTCCAATTCTAAAGAACGGCAATGCCAAAGAATGCTCAAACTACTACACAATTGCACTCATCTCACAGATAGTAAAATAATGCTCAAAATTCTCCAAGCCAGGCTTCAGCAGTACATGAACCATGACCTTCTAATGTTCAAGCTGGTTTTAGAAAAGGCAGAGGACCCAGAGATCAAATTGCCAACATCCTTTGGATCATCAAAAAAGCAAGAGAGTTCCAGAAAAACACCTATTTCTGCTTTACTGACTATGCCAAAGTCTTTGACTGTGTGGATCACAATAAACTGTGGAAAATTCTGAAAGAAATGGGAATACCAGAGCACCTGACCTGCCTCTTGAGAAACCTATATTCAGGTCAGTAAGCAACAGTTAGAACTGGACATGGAACAACAGACTGGTTCCAAACAGGCAAAGGAGTACAAGGCTGTATATTGTCACCCTGTTTATTTAAATTCTATGCAGAGTACATCATGAGAAACTCTGGGCTGGAAGAAGCACAAGCTGGAATCAAGATTGCCGGAAGAAATATCAATAACCTCAGAGATGCAGATGACACCACCCTTATGGCAGAAAGTGAAGAGTAACTAAAAAGCCTCTTGATGAAAGTCAAAGAGAGTGAAAAGGTTGGTTTAACGCTCAACATTCAGAAAACTGAGATCATGACATCTGGTACCATCACCTCATGGCAAATAGATGGGGAAACTGTGGGAGCAGTGGCTGACTATAATTTTGGGCTCCAAAATCACTTCAAATGGTGATTGCAGTCATGAAATTAAAAGACACTTATTCCTTGGAAGGAAAGTTATGACCAATCTGGACAGCATATTAAAAAGCAGAAACATTACTTTGTCAACAAAGGTCCATCTAGTCAAGGCTATGGTTTTTCCAGTAGTCATGTATGGATATGAGAGTTGGACTATAAAGAAAGCTGAGCGCTGAAGAATTGATGCTTTTAAAGTATGATGTTGGAGAAGACTCTTGAGAGTCCCTTGGACAGCAGGGAGATCCAACAAGTCCATTCTAAAGGAGATCAGTCCTGGGTGTTCATTGGAAGGACTGATGTTGAAGCTGAAGCTGCAGTACTTGGCCACCTCACATGAAGAGTTGACTCATTGGAAAAGACTCTGACGCTGGGAGGGATTGGGGACAGGAGGAGAAGGGGACGACAGAGGATGAGATGGCTGGATGGCATCATCGACTTGATGGACATGAGTTTGAGTAAACTCCAGGAGTTGGTGATGGACAGGGAGGCCTGGTGTGCTATGATTCATGGGTTCACAAAGAGTCAGACATGACTGAGCGACTGAACTGACTGAATCAGAATTTGGATGCTTGAAATTTATTATATTATTTTAAACTTTGCTCTCAGCAATTAGCTCTAAAAATATTTAGATAATTTACAATTGTAGGTATGATTTTTTAAAAAGATTTAAATGTGACTGAAGCAATACTGAATTGATTTGTTTTACAACCTTGGCAGAAAATAATTCTAAATAAAAGAGCTAGGATTAAGCACTGAAAGAGTAGAGGAGTCCTACAGGAGTTAGTCAAGTCAGCACAAAGGCAAAATCAATTATGAAAAAATTGCCTTAAAATTACCTGGAAAATACAGTTAACACAATCCTGTGTACCCAATGTAATCCAGAAAATTGTTTGGACACTAAAATTTCATAAACATTGAAATAGAATAAGGAAAGAACAAAAGAAATTCTACATATCACTCTGCTTTAACTATAATGAAATCTGTAGAAATAAGTTGGGGAAAGTGGGGATTGCAAAGTGTTTTACCTTGCACATCAATTCAACCAATTTTAACACTAAGCCCTTATCCAACTTATTTTAAGAGATTTATTATGTGGTGTGAGAGGTTAGATTCTAAAGTTAGCATATCATGTAACTGTACCCTAGCCTATGACTCCACTGATCTAGAAGTACCTCCTGTCCCCAAATTGTTCCTACTGCTGCTTCAGTGTTCCTATCTCACAGGCAGAAGATGCTTGAAGATCAAAGGAAAGGCAAATATTTTATAGACAAACCAATTGCACCATTTTTGGCTAGGTGCCTAATCTCTCTGGATAGTTTAATTCGTACTGTCCAGATCTCTATGTATCAGAGAGTCAGTTCAGTCACTCAGTCGTGTCCGATTCTGAGACCCCATGGGCTGCAGCATGCCAGGTCTCCCTGTCCATCACCAGCTCCTGAAGATTACTCAAGTTCATGTCCATTGAGCCAGTGATGCCATCCAACCATCTCGTCCTCTGCCATCCATTTCTCTTCCTATCCTCAATCTTTCCCAGCATCACAGTCTTTCAAATGATTCAGTTCTTCATGCCTGGTGACCAAAGTACTGTAGTTTCAACTTCAGCATCAATCCTTCCAGTGAATATTCAGGATTAATTTCCTTTAGAATGGACCAGTTGGATCTCCTTGCACAGTCCAAAGAACTCTCAAGAGTCTTCTCCAACACCACAGCTCAAAAGCATCAGTTCTCGGCACTCAGCTTTCTTTATATTCTAACTCTCACATCCATACATGACTACTGAAAAAACCTATAGTTAGTTCCATTAAAGGTATTGTTAGGGCTTTCATGATAGATCAGTTGGTAAAGAATCTTCCTGCAATGCAGGAGACCTCGGTTTGATTCCTGGGTCTGGAAGATCTGCTGGAGAAGGGATAGGCTATCCATTCCAGTATTCCTGGGCTTCCCTTGTGGCTCAGCTGGTAAAGAATTTGCCCATAATGCAGGAGACCTGGGTTTGATACCTGGGTTGGGAAGATCCCCTGGGGAAGGAAAAGCTACCCACTCCAGTATTACAGCATGAATTCCATGGACTATATAGTCCATTGGATCAAAACAGTTGGACAGGACTGAGTGACTTTCACTTCTCAAGGGTATTGTTACCTACCTGTGCTGTCCAATATTAAAGCTACTAGCCACATGTAGCTACCTAAATAAAAATTAATTTAAGATAAGTAAAACTTAAAAATCAATCCCTCAGTCATACTAGTTACATTTCATGTGCTCAGTAACCACATGTGCATACTGGTTGCCATTTTGAACAATAGAGATTCAGAATACTTCCATCATCACTGAAACTGCTACTGGGTAGCACTGGTATAACCATGGATATCAATGAAAGTGTTAGTCACTCAGTCATGTCTGACTTTTTGCACACCCCATGGACTATAGCCTGCCAGGCTCTTCTAGAAGTCCATGGAATTCTCCAGGCAAGAACACTAGAGTGGGTTGCCATTCCCTTCTCCAGAGGATCTTCCAATGCCAGGGATTGAACCCCCGTCTCCCACGTTACAGGCAGATTCTTTACTGTCTGAGCCATTAGGCAAGCCCCATGGGTCTCATTGCCTCATGATATCATTTCTGGGGGAAATCCAACAAGTAATTGGGGTAAATATTATACTATAACTAACAGACTAGTAATTTAATTACTTATAAGAATTCATTTACCTATACTTTGAGTAATACCCATTTACAATCAATAATGTCACTTTGCTGATGAAAGAAATGTTTTATTTGTATTCCAGAAATAGAGAAATATTGTGCCTAAGGTTATAGAAATAGCAAGATACAATCCAGCATATTAAGCATTATAAAAACATTTATTTCTGTCCTCTATATACTCTGTGGGAACAGGATATAGTTTCTATATAATGCATTGTTATAAATTGACCAGAATATTTGAGCCAAAAATAAAATTAAGCGTAGTGTCTGCTATTGACAGAAATTGCTCAACCCTTTATCCATCACCCTTGGTGGTTGTTCATTTCTGGGAAAGTGAATTTGAGTACAAATGTCAAAAACATGCTAATCTCTACTGCAGGGAATTCATTTTCAAACACAAAGCTTTCTTGTTTGTTTTCATATTGAATCTGCGGGTTCAGAGAGGTAGAACTACAGAAGTATGGCAGTCTATTGCCTTTTTCCATCCAATAACACACCCACAGGTTGTGCCTCCCTCAGTTAACTGGTTTCCCACTTGTGTCCAAAGCATAAAAGTAAATACACAAGGACAGAGAAATAAATACTAGTAAAAGGACTTAAGTTAACTTTTCATGCTGGGTTCACTAGTTTTTTTGCAACTCTAGTTCACTCATTTAACTATTATTACTGGGCACATACTGCATGCCAGACATCATTGCATGCATGAGAGAGAAACAGCTCCTGCCCCTCGTGGGCCTTTAAGTTTATGGAGCTTGAGTAAGTGGAAGGTAAGGAAAATAAGATAAAAATGTAAATAAATGCACAAATAAGATCATTTCAGTTAATGATACAAATTCTGTGAAGAAATTAAAACAGGCTAATGGGGAAAAAGGCTTCCCTCCTGGCTCAGATAGTAAAGAATCTACCTTCATTGCAGGAGACCTGGGTTCAATTCCTGGGTTGGGAAGATGTCCTGAAGGGGAAAATGGGAACCCACTCCAGTATTCTTGCCTGAATCCCATGGACAGAGGAGCCGGGCGAGCCCCAGTCCTTGGGACTGGAAAGAGTCAGATACAACTTAAGAACTAAACAACAACAACAATGGGAAAAAAGTAACTAATGCAAGAGACTTTAGGCAAGGTGCTCAAAAGGTCCCCCATAGTGGGTGATGACAGATGACAACTGAGTTGATATTAGCTGTGCAAAGACATAGAGATAGAGGACTTCAAGAAGACAAAACAGTATGTAAAATCCCTGAAGCAGAAATAGTCTCAGGGTGCCTAAGAAATAATATATTTTTATAAAGGCTAGAAGAAGGCAATGGCACCCCCACTCCAGTACTTTTGCCTGGAAAATCCCATTGATTGAGAAGCCTGGTAGGCTGCAGTCCATGGGTCATAAGTAACTAATGCAAGAGACTTTAGGCAAGGTGCTCAAAAGGTCCCCCATAGTGGGTGATGACAGATGACAACTGAGTTGATATTAGCTGTGCAAAGACATAGAGATAGAGGACTTCAAGAAGACAAAACAGTATGTAAAATCCCTGAAGCAGAAATAGTCTCAGGGTGCCTAAGAAATAATATATTTTTATAAAGGCTAGAAGAAGGCAATGGCACCCCCACTCCAGTACTTTTGCCTGGAAAATCCCATTGATTGAGAAGCCTGGTAGGCTGCAGTCCATGGGTCACAAAGACTCAGACACGACTGAGTGACTTCACTTTGACTTTTCACTTTCATGCATTGGAGAAGGAAATGGCAACCCACTCCAGTATCCTTGCCTAGAGAATCTCAGGGATGGAGGAGCCTGGTGGGCTGCCATCTATGGGGTCACACAGAGTCCGACATGACTGAAGTGACTTAGCAGCAGTAGCAGCAGCAAGATTGCTAAAGCGCAGGAGAAAAGACAATAGTAGGGAATGAGTTTAGGAATAGGTAGAAGGAAGATATTAAATTCTTACTAGCTTGGTAATAAGCTAGGAATTTATTCTAATTGCAATACAGAGCCCTTAGAAGCACTTTAAACATGGAAGTGATACTTTTTGTGCTCTGTTTTTAAAATATCATGATGACATCTTTGTGCAGCTAACAGAAATGGTAACATGACTAGAATGGTAACAGAGGAGATGGGGAAATATAGAACCAGGATGTATCTTGGATGTAAAGTAAACATAACTTTTTAAATAGTGATGGGCAATAAGGAAAAAAGGGTGGTTAAGGATGAATCCCAGTTCCTGTCCTGAGTAAATGTATGGATGGTGTTTCCATTGAAAACAGACGCAGTTGTAATAAACTACACTACACAGTCTTACGAATCTCTGTCCACAGTTCTACATTCACCCTGTCTATCAAATCTAATCCTTCAAATCTATTTGTCACTTCCACTGTATAATTGTACAGGATTTTATTTAGGCCATAGCTGAATAGTCTAGTGGTTTTCCCTACTTTCTTCAATTTAAGTCTGAATTTGGGAATAATGTGTTCATGATCTGGCTGAGCCATAGTCAGCTCCTGATCTTTTCTTGCTTTCTTTCTTTATTTCTTTCTTTCTTTCTTTTTTTTTTTTTTGATAACTGTATAGAGCTTCTCCATGTTCAGCTGCAAAGACTATTATCAATCTGACTTCAGCATTGACCATCTGGTGATGTCCATGTGTAAAGTCTTCTCTTGTGTCATTGGAAGAGGGTATTTGCTATAAACAGTGTGTCCTCTTGGCAAAATTCTGTTAGCCTTTGCCCTGCTTCATTTTGGACTCCAAGGCCAAGCTTCCCTGTTACTCCAAGTATCTCTTGACTTCTTACTTTTGCATTCCAGTCCCCTATGATGAAAAGGACATCTTTTGGGGGGTGTTAGTTCCAGAAGGTCTTGTAGGACTACAAAAAACTGTTCAACTTCATCTTCAGCATTAGTGGTTGGGGCATAGACTTGGATTACTGTGATATGAATGATTTGCCTTGGAAATGAACAGAGATCATTATCACGTTTGGGATTGTACCCAAGTACTGTATTTCATGCCCTTTTGTTGGCTATGAGGGCTACTCCATTTCTTCTAAGGGATTCTTGCCCACACCAGTAGACATAATGGTTGTCTGAATTAAATTTGTCCAATCTGGTCCATTTTAGTTCACTGATTTCTAAAATGTCAGTGTTCACTCTTACCATTTCTTGTTGGACCACTTGATTTACACTGATTCATGGACCCACATTCCAGGTTCCTATGGAATGTTGTTCTTTACAGCATCAGACTTAACTTCCATCACCGGCCACATCCACAATAGGGCGTTGATTTCACTTTGGCTCAGCCTATTCATTCTTTCTGAAGCTATTTCTCCAACTCTTCTCCAGTAGCGCACTGGGCACCTACCAACCAGGGGAGTTCATCTTTCAGTGTTATATGTTTTTGTCTTTTCATACTTTTCATGGGGTTCTCAAAACTACCACATAATTGCACTCATCTCACACACTGCAAAATAATGCTCAAAGTTGTCCAAGGTAGGCTTCAACAGTATATGAATTGAGAACTTCCATGTGCTCAAGCTGGATTTAGAAAAGGCAAAGGAACAAGATGTCAAATTGCCAACATCCACTGGATCATCAAAAAAGGAAGGGAATTCCATAGAAATATTTACTTCAGCTTCATTGACTACAGTAAAGCCTTTGACTGTGTTCAGTTTTTCAGTTCAGTCACTCAGCCATGTCCAACTCTTTGTGACCCCATGAACTGCAGCAGGCCAGGCTTCCCTGTCCATCACCAACTCCTGGAGCTTGCTCAAACTCATGTCCCATCAAGTCAGTGATGCCATCCAACCATCTCATTATCTGCCATCCCCTTCTCCTCCCACCCCTTATCTTTCCCAGCATCAGGGACTTTTCCAATGAGTCAGGTCTTAGCATAAAGCAGCCAAAGTATTGGAGTTTCAGCTTCAACATACATGCTTCTGATGAATATTCAGGACTGATTTCCTTTAGGGTTGACTGTTTGGATCTCCTTGCAGTCCAAAGGACTCTCAAGAGTCTTCTCCAACACCAAAATTCAAAAACATCAACTCTTCAGTGCTCAGCTTTCTTAAAACATCCTCTGACCAGAGATTTGACTTCCTATGAAGCTTGATGCAGTTGCTTTTTAGCAAAAAACCACTGCATAATATATAATTTTATCTCAGCACATCATAATAACCTTAACATGTACATAACGTATGAACATATTAGTCATTCAGTCATGTCCAATTCTTTGCAACCCATGGACTGTATGTAGCCCATCAGTCTCCTCTCTCCATGGAATTCTCTGAGCAAGAACACTGGAGTGGGTTGCCATTTCCTATTTGAGGGGATCTTCCTGTCCCAGGGATCAAACCCAGGTCTCCTGCATTGCAGGAGATTCTTTATGATCTGAGCCTCCACAAACTTATATGTATGATCTTAGGCTATCAGAACACTCGTATTGGAAAAGTGAAGTGAAGTCACTCAGTCATGTCCGACTCTTCGTGATCCCATGGACCACAGCCTACCAGGCTCCTCCGTCATGGGATTTTTCAGGCAAGAGCACTGGAGTGGGGTGCCATTGCCTTCTCCAAAGAAACTATAAATATAACCCATTCAACATCTCATGTACCTGAATTCAAATTCTTGCTTTGACACTGTGTAATCTTAGACTAGTTACTTAACCTCTGTAAGTCTTATCTGAAAATGAGGGAACTAACTTTGGCTTTATAGAATTTGTGTTAGATTATATGAGACACTCTACGTAAATCATCTCAAATATTGCCTGTGATATGAGAGATGTTCAATACGGAAAAGAGCCCCCTTTGCATTTCTTCTTATTCCTCCACTGCTAGCAATTGCCAGGGTGTCTCTTAGCCTCATCTGTCCCATCAACTTAGCAAGCTTAGCATAAAATAATGTCTCTTTCCTGGTCATTTCAGCAAAAGTTCTAGATTTGTCTTACTTTCATGTGTGCATCCCAGAACTAAATACTGATAATTGAGACATAGAATATGGCCAGATATGGCTCACTTGACCACTCCTGGAATAAGAGAATGGGCTGAGAATTCCTCAAACCATGTCTAATGAACATGAGAGAAGGGTGGTTCCACAAAAGGAAATAAAACTGAGGTTACAAAAAGAGAGTAATGAATGCTGATCAGAAGAAAAGCACATGCACTATGATGTATATACATTCATTTCTTGAAAATATTTAGAAATATTAATAATTTTTGCCCCAATTCTATTTTAAAAATGCAAATCTTTCAAGTCTACCGTCACCACTGCACTGCTCAGGGGAGTCAGTATCATACTGTAGGATTGGTTCTAGAGCACAGGCTTGTTGTTCAGTTGCTAAGCTGTGTCCGACTCTTTGCAGCCCCATGGACTGCAGCACATCAGGCTTCCCTGTCATTCACTATCTTCTGGAGTTTGCTCAAACTGATGTCCATTGATTCAGTGATGCTTTCTAACCATCTCATCCTCTATTGTCCTCTTCTCCTTTTGCCTTCAATCTTTCCCAACATCAGAGTCTTTTCCAGTGAGTTGTCTCTTCTAATCAGATGGCCAAAGTACTGGCACTTCAAGGTCAGTATCAGTCCTTCCAAAAACCATTCAGGGTTGATTTCCTTTAGGATTGACTGATTTGGTCTCCTCGCAATCCAAGGGACTCTCAAGAGTCTTGTCCAGCACCACAGTTCAAACAGGTTACTAGTGCATTTCTACTACAATCACTGTTCCTATCAGCTCAGAAAGTGGAGGCAATAAATGATTTTGTTTACTGCACTCTCTGGATGAGAGAATAGCAAACTGTTTAAAGACAGACTCTTCCCAGACATCTTTCCTTTCAAACAGAACAAGGTATAGGATTCCCATGATTTATTCTACGTAGTACTAAGCTCACTTAGTATATCTTTAATTTGACCTTTCTCTTTTTTATTACTATTATTATATTTTATTACTATTATTATATGAGGGAATCAACATTTTACAGGCAATGTGAACTGGAAATTCAAATTAATTCAGTTGAATTCATCTTTAAGCCTTCTCTTACACTGTTCTTCTAAAAGGATAGTTACCTGTTTTGAATGCTCAATGACATTTGCAAGAACATCCTTTAAAAACGGGCCCAGATTCAGTAGTTTGGAATATTGGATTGTATTTCTGTTCAGCTACTTACTGGCGCAACTTCAGGCAAGTCAGTTTACTCTTCTCTGCCTTGGTTTCATCAGCAGCAGATGGGAAATGATTCTGAGCCTAAAGTATGATAGTCATATGAGACTATATTTTGGAAAGTAATTTCTAAGCTTTAAAGATGTACACATGTGTGACAGATACTCTTATTCATCTACTCAACAGACGTCCCACCTGTCTTCTTTGCTAAAAGAATTTTAATTATGTTCTGCAAGGCAATGTACCCAGCTCCTGAAAATAACTTCTTATTGATCTAATCTAGTCATGGATAGTTACTAATTCCCAGCACTGCTTTCATTCAAGGGTTTCCATGTTATTCTCTTTTGGCTGAATGAACAGAACAGAAGTCTGCTAGGATGTTAATAGGAAAAAAATCCCTGCTCTCTAATGTGAGGTGAGAGATGTAAGGTCCTTACTCTCCTAGTCAATCACTGTTTCCCTTCTTTGAATTAAGTTCTACAGTCTGAAGTCAATAGCCTTTCTAACAAAGGGAGAGAATTTAGTTGAAAGGGGTTGGGTCTTAGAAGAAGTCACTGAAGAAATCCCAGCAACTTCCAAAATCTACAATTAGTTTTAAGTGAGAAAGACAAAACTATATTGGTTTAGTATAGTATTACTCAAGATTTCTATTATCTATTGCCAAATATATGACAGGTATTTTTATAAGTAAACTTATTACTCATAGTAATGAGAAAACTGAAGCAAAGTAACTGCTAAATTTAAAACGGATTACAAAGGTCTAGTGTATAGCACAGGGAGCTCTGCTCAATATCACGTGGCAGCCTGGATGGGAGGGGAGTTTGGGTGAGAATGGATATATGTATATGTATGGCTGAGTTGCTTTGCTGTCCACTTGAAACTACCACAACATTGCTAATCAGTTATACTCCAATACAAAATAAATTTTTTAAATTTTTTTAAAGATAAGTAGTTAGGAAATTTTAACCAAGAGTACATGAATCTCTGGGTACTATGAACTCTGTGGAATTGTGTGCTAACCTGTGTGTGCAAATGTATCATTTTAAAAAATTTCTGAATTAATATTCAAAAAGGCATGTGATCCAACATATCTTTTCCCACCGCTATATTGGTTGTGTTTGTACAAAGAAGGCTCTCAGTAAGTATTTGATGACTAAATGAATGAATAAATGAATAATGTAAACATGTTGCCTTTTATATGCTGGTCAGTGTGCCTTTTATGTGCTTGCTAAGGTTTCAAAAGTACCAGCTTATGCTCCTTCTCCTGAAAAAGCATATTCTCAAAGAAAAACATGGAATAGAAATGACCTTTTTTTGATATTAGTAGCTGATAAGGTAGATTTGTATAAAGATGGTGTCCAAGCAGAATCTGCATACCCACAAAAAAAGGACTCTATACTTCATACACTCCAGATTATTTCAGTGGTAAGAGGTAATCCACTCCAGAGAAATGACAAGAGTGTGAGTTTTATTGAACTATGAAAAAGAATCCAGTACATTGTGTAACAGGTTGCATAATGCTCCCCGCCAAATTCATGAACACCAGGAATCTCATAATGTGGAGACTTTTGTTGAATTATGAAGAAGAATCCAATACATTGTGTAACAGGTTGTGTAATGCCTCCCCCCCAAGTTCATGAACACCAGGAATCTTATAATGTAGCCTTGTTTAATTGTTAAGATAAGATCATATTGGGTTAGACATACTCATTTCAATACAAAGAGAATAGAGAACTCACAGAGAAATGCACAGGGAAGAAAGGCATTAGAAGGGCAGGGATCAGAGTAATGCAGTTACAAGCCAAGCAATGCTAAGGATTACTGGCAACCACCAAAAGCTAGTTTCTCTGGTAGCTCATATGGTAAAGAGTCTGCCTGCAAAGCAAGAGACCCAGATTTGATTCCTGGGTCAGGAAGATACCCTGGGGAAGGGAATGACAACTCACTCCAATATCCTTCTTGTAGAATTCCATGAGCAGAGGAGCCTGGTGGGCTACAGTCCGTAGGGTCAAAAAAGTTGGACACAACTGAGTAGCTAACACTTCCACCTTTTTTTTTTTCCCACCAGAAGCCGGGCAACTGGAACGTAACACACTTTCGAAGGCTTTGGAAATAACTAACCCTCTGGAGCCTTGATTTCTGGCTTCTATACTCCTGAACTGTGAGATAATAAATTTCTGTTGTTTGGGGCCATTCAGTTTGTGTAATTTGTTACGGCAGTGTTAGAAAGTCAATACAGATGTAGGGCCAACAGGAAGGCTCAGCAGAGTCCTCATAAAGAAAAAAAATATGAGCTCAATTTAGAAAGTATTTCAAGATTTTTGTATAGGTTCATTCAAATTTAAAACAAAAAAGAAATCCACAATACAATATCTCAAACCACTTCATATGCTGTAGACTTTTTAATGGTCATAAGAAATCCACACTAGAATAAAAAACAAAAAACAAATACTGCCAGAGTCTGAGCTTTGTTAAACTAATAAGGGAGAGCAGAACACTCAGTGTTTCCATTTTCTGTTGAAGTATGAATTCAATAGTGAAAGTGATAAAATTTATTAAAAAGCAAATTCTGTGCCTACTTTTGTTGTCAGCTTACTAAACCTCAAAACAAACCAATGAGGTAAAATAGCTAACACGACTTGGAAACTCATGGAAGAAAAATACATATCCTGCTAAGGGAGTAATATGTTATATATTTCTAAATGAAAAAAAAATGTTTTCCATGTGGTTTTACTTTCTATTAACAGCGCGAGCAGCTGCGACGGCACACAGAGAACGGCCGAGAGGAGCTACCCTACGTCCGAGGTCAGGGGCAGAAGCCGGGAGGACCCCATGCCCGAGAGGCTGCGACCAAGAGGAGTTACCCCATGTCTCAGGTCCGGGGCAGTGGCCGAGAGTGCCAGGCTCCGGCGGTGCAGAAACAGCAGAGAGGAGCTACCCCACATCCAAGGCAAGGGGCAGTGGCCAAGAGGAGCAAGCCCAGGTCCAAGGAATGGTGGCTGCATGGGTGCAGGAGGGCGCTAGAGGAGCTATTCCACGTTTAAGGTCAGGAGGGGCGATGGTGAGGAGATATCCTTCATCCAAGAAAAGGAGTAGCAGCTGCACTTTGCTGGAGCAGCCATGAAGCGATACCCCACATCCAAGGTAAAAGAAAACCAAGTAGGATGGTAGGTGTTGCAAGAAGGCATCAGAGGGCAGACACACTGAAATCATAATCACAGAAAACTAGTCAATCTGGTCACACTAGGACCATGGCCTTGTCTAACTCAATGAGACTAAGTCATGCCCATGGGGTCACCGAGGACAGGCAGGTCATGGTGGAGAGGTCTGACAGAATGTAGTCCACTGGAGAAGGGAATGGCAAACCACTTCAGTATTCTTGCCTTGAGAACCCCATGAACAGTATGAAAAGGCAAAATGATATGATACTGCAAGAGGAACTCCCCAGGTCAGTAGGTGCCAAATATGCTATAGGAGATCAGTGGAGAAAGGACTCCAGAAAGAATGAAGGGATGGAGCCAAAGCAAAAACAATACCCAGTTGTGGACGTGACTGGTAATAGGAGCAAGGTCCAATGCTGTAAAGAGCAATATTTCATAGGTACCTGGAATGTCAGGTCCATGAATCAAGGAAAATTAGAAGTGGTCAAGAAGGAGATGGCAAGGGTGAACGTCAACATTCTAGAAATCAGCAGACTAAAATGGACTGAAATGGGTGAATTTAACTCAGATGACCATTTTATCTACTACTATGGGCAGGAATCCCTCAGGAAAAATGGAGTAGCCATTATGGTCAACAAAAGAGTCCAAAATGCAGTACTTAGACGCAATCTCAAAAATGACAGAATGATCTCTGTTCATTTCTAAGCCAAACCATTCAATATCACAGTTATCCAAGTCTATGCCCCAACCAGTAACGCTGAAGAAGCTGAAGTTGAACGGTTTTATGAAGACCTACAAGATCTTTTAGAACTAACTCCCCCAAAAGATCTCCTTTTCATTATAGGGGACTGGAATGCAAAGTAGGAAGTCAAGAAACACCTGGAGTAACAGGCAAATTTGGCCTTGGAAAACAGAATGAAGCAGGGCAAAGACTAATAGAGGTTTGCCAAGAAAATGCACTGGTCTTAGTGAACACTCTCTTCCAACAACACAAGAGAAGCCTCTACACATGGACATCACCAGATGGTCCACATCAAAATCAAATTGATTACATTCTTTGCAGCTAAAGATGGAGAAGCTCTATACAGTCAGCAAAAACAAGACCAGGAGCTGACAGCGGCTGAGATCACGAACTCCTTATTGCCAAATTCAGATTTAAATTGCAGAAAGTAGGGAAAACCACTAGATTATTCAGGTATGACCTAAATCAAATCCCTTATAATTATACAGTGGAAGCGAGAAATAGATTTAAAGGTCTAGAACTCATAGAGTGCCTGATGAACTATGGATGGAGGTTCACGACATTGTACAGGAGACAGGGATCAAGACCATCCCCATGGAAAAGAAATGCAAAAAAGCAAAATGGCTGTCTGGGGAGGCCTTACAAATAGCTGTGAAAAGAAGAGAAGTGAAAAGCAAAGGAGAAAAAAAAGACATAAGCATCTGAATGCAGAGCTCCAAAGAATAGCAAGAAGAGATACAAAATCCTCCTCAGTGAGCAATGCAAAGAAATAGAGGAAAAGAACAGAATGGAAAAGACTAGAGATCTATTCAAAAAAATTACAGATATCAAGGGAACATTTCATGCAAAGACAGGCTCAATAAAGGACAGAAATGGTATGGACCTAACAGAAGCAGAAGATATTAAGAAGAGGTGGCAAGAATACACAGAAGAAATGTACAAAAAAGATATTCACAACAAAGATAATCCTGATGGTGTGATTACTCACCTAGAGGCAGATACCCTGGAATGGACAGGGAGGCCTGGCGTCCTGTAGCTCATGGGGTTGCAAAGAATTGGACACAACTGAGTGACTGAAGTGAACTGAACCGAACAGCTAAGAACATCTCATTATTGGTGACATGCACATTACTTTTTACTTTAATTTTATTTTTAAAATGCATACAAATAATTTATACACAAAAATTTCTATAAAATGGCTATAGAATAAACATAGGAAATATAATTATTGTGGGGTTGGTGATGGAGAAGGCAATGGCACCTTAACAGCAGCGAGTTGGTGATGGACAGGGAGGCCTGGCATGCTGCAGTTCATTGGGTCGCAAAGAGTTGGACATGACTGAGCGACTGAACTGAACTGAACTGAAGCATAGTTTCAATAATAAGCATCTGCATTACACATACTGAGAAATAGTTACATTCTGCTTTTAAATTTAATAAGATATTTTAAAACAGTCACTAAAAATAATAAAAAACAGTTGTGTAGTTCAGTCCAGTTGCTCTGCTGCTGATGCTGCTACGTCACTTCAGTCGTGTCCGACTGTGCAACACCATAGACTGCAGCCCACCAGGCTCCCCTGTCCCTGGGATCCTCCAGGCAAGAACACTGGAGTGGGTTGCCATTTTCTTCTCCAATGCATGAAACTGAAAAGTGAAAGTGAAGTGGCTCAGTCGTGTCAGACTCTTAGCCACTTCATGGACTGCAGCCTACCAGGCTCCTGCGTCCATGGGATTTTCTACTGAATTGGGGGGCCATTGCCTTCTCCTCAGTGGCTCAGTCGAGTCCTACTCTTTGTGATCCCATGGACTGCAGTATGCCAGGCTTCCCTGTCCATCACCAGCTCCTGGAGTTTACTTAAAGTCATGTCCATGGAGTTGGGGTTGCCGTTCAACCACTTCACCCTCTGTCGTCCCCTTCTCCTCCCACCTAAAAGCAACTGAGAAGCTTGCAAAGTAGTAACTCCAGAATTGGTAAGATTTTCAAAATATTATTCACATCTGCCCTAAGTACTGTTCCCCAGGAGTTAGAGTAAGAAGCAAAGCCTAAAAATATATTCAAATACAGAAAGATATTTGTATGTCGTATCACCTGACTTAGGAACTCATTCTACACACTGTGCATAAGTATCATTCTTATAATAATCATCCTTCTTTTTCTTTTCAATGAGGAATTTAAGGTTACTCAGGGGTCTCTTTGTCAACTGAAGGGAAGAAGACAACAGAAGCCCAGTCTCCTGGACAAAGAATTTCACTTAGAAATTGAAGGCCTTTTAACTATTCCCTCCTCCAGTTTACCTAGGTCCAGACTCAAGATGCAGCCTTTTCCTGTTATACTTTGTCAACCACTGTGTTACTGGCAAATAACCACTGGCAAAATTTGGAACATGGAGGAGAATGCACGAGATCATTAGCCCTGATCTCATACTATGGCAGGTTAGTAGTGCCAAAAGTCAAACATTTTTTGAGTGCTTACTCTGTGCCAGTTACCGTGATAAACATTGGATTTTCAGTGCTTAAAACAGACATAATTCCCTGTGGAAGACAGCATTATCTCCTTTAACACTAGGATGTTTCTATCACTTGTCCAACCTCTCCTAGGGAGATTTCCTACTACAATGCTCACCATATGGAACTTTTAATTTTGGAATGCTGTGTAATTATTAGTACTGTAACTTGTTTACTCTACATAGTTAAGGAAATATTTTAATATTATTAGTATGTTTCCAAATTTAGTATTTTCTGTACTTTGGGGTGTTCTAAGTGTGTACTGTAGAAGGGTGTCTGGTTGAGCTTCAGATGTTGACTCATCTCTCCTGTTTGTAGTTGGTCCAAAATCACTATGAAAAGAGCAGTTTTAAGACACTTAACAGGCTACTTTTCCTCTAAGATTTTTTCATTCTGTCCTGAAAAGTACAATTTAGTTCATTTCTGTAAAGTTACAACCAAATGGCCAAACTGCCTACCTTTCTGTATTCTGATATGTAATTATGTATATAAAACTGAAATAAACAAACAAAAGCCTATGCAATAGCAAGCGCACTGAAATGCTCAAACCAAGAAGTGATCTTACACATGTTTTGGAATTTTTTTTTCCAGAAATGCTTATGAAATAAAAGGACTATGGCATATTAAATAGCCTTCAACAGGCTAAACCCTAGAATCAAGATAAAGAAATCTAAATCTGTCAACATTAAAAGCTTTTATTCTCCTAAGTTCTTGCTATACTGATTTGCTGATATAATGTGGCAGCTATGTCAAATTGCTCTAGTGCTACCCTCAGGGAGCATAAATGAGCTGAGTTGTTAAATATATGTGTTTCATACCCAATGATTATACCCACACATGCTTTCTATGCTAACAACACATTTTTATTTTCCCTTGTTAGAAAGTTTAACAAGTTTTCTGCCTTTTTCAAATTTAAGAAATTTAATCCAAATCTTCCGGTTTTTTGGTCTGTTTTTACTCATATATTATATAGATTTATTTAACTAAAGTATCTTTTATATATAAGGCCAAGAAGTTCAGCCTTTAAATAAAAATTTTTGAATACAACTCTTATCCTGAAGATAAGAAAACATTA
The DNA here is from genome assembly GCA_006408675.1 of Madoqua kirkii. Classification (NCBI taxonomy): domain Eukaryota; kingdom Metazoa; phylum Chordata; class Mammalia; order Artiodactyla; family Bovidae; genus Madoqua; species Madoqua kirkii. The sequence goes on along the minus strand of SJYC01098948.1, from coordinate 1,185 downwards.
AAAGTTCATGAGGAAATATTTTACACCTGCATTTATAGGCAATTATCTTCCAGAAGATATCAATGAAAGTTTTTAGTGATGTAAAATAATAGTAATAGGTAACTGTATTTATTAAAGCCGTTTGTTTTGTTTATTGTCTGAAGTTAATTTTGTTCTGTCTAAAGCTATTTTAATTAAATTTACACTGCAAGGAGGTCAATGTTGTTAGAGATTGGGTCAATATAGTTATGAGTCAGTTTATAATGACTCTCTTGCTCCTTTCTAGCAAAATTTAATGAACTATAAATTAAACCAGCTGAATTGCCACTTGAAAATAGGACTAAGAATTATTTTCAAAAAATGAATATTCAAAGTAGGTTAACATCCCATGAGTGGAGTTGGGAACTGGTTTACTTCACACACATATAGTATCTGTGTGGGTCTGTATGTACATATGTCTTCATCTGTTTATATGTGCTCAGTTGTGCACTCCTGTCTCTTGTGACCGCATGAACTGTAGCCCACCAGGCTCCTCTGTTCATGAGATTTCCAAGGCAAAAATACTGCAGTGGGTTGACATTTCCTCCTCCAGAGGATCTTCCTGACTGAGGGATTGAACCTAGGTCTCCTGCATTGACAGGCGGATTCTTTACCACTGAGCCACCTGGCAAACCCATGTATTCATACAACCAAGCTAACTTGAGTAAGAAAGGTCACTTATCAGAAAAAAAAAAAAAAGTTATACGAAAGGCTTATGCTTTCTCACATCAAGAGAAAATATTGCCAAAAGTGATAGACTCTTGGTGCTAATAATGAGTTTAAGAAGGAAAGCCTCCATAGCCTCCAAAATTGTAGATACAGAGTCTCAAAATCATTATGTCATTTCATTGGCAAGAATCTTTTTTGATTCCTCTCATAGGTCCAATTATGGTATCTACAGCTAAAACTTCCAAGTCCCACCAACTAGAAGAAGGTCTCATTGACTCAACTATCATATTTTAACCATACAAACTGCATATTTGACAAACATATTGAAATATTCAACCACCTCATGACTTCATATTCCTTGATCATTCAGAAAAATAAGATGTCCCTGAGGCATGTAAAAGGATGGTTCTCCCATTTGGAACATAGCCTGACTATCTTTCTTGCTCCCTTGTAATACAGGATTCTCAAATGACAAAAAAAAAAAAAAAAAAAAAAAAA
>SJYC01098944.1:0-19625 GCA_006408675.1 Madoqua kirkii | reverse complement strand
ATGGTTTTTCCAGTCGTCCTGTATGGATGTGAGAGTTGGACTATAAAGAAAGCTGAGCACTGAAGAACTGATGCTTTTGAACCGTGATATTGGAGAAGACTCTTGAGAGTCCCTTGGGCTTCAAGGAGATCCAACCAGTCCATCCTAAAGGAGATAAGTCCTGGGTGTTCATTGGAAGGACTGATGTTGAAGCTGAAACTCCGATACTCTGGCTACCTGATGTGAAGAGCTGACTCGTTTGAAAAAACCCTGATGTTGGGAAAGATTGAGGGCAGGAGGAGAAGGGGATGACAGAGGACGGGATGGTTGGATGGCATCACCGACTCAATGACATGAGTTTGGGTAAACTCCGAGAGTTGGTGATGGACAGGGAGGCCTGGCATGCTATGGTTCATGGGGTCGCAAAGAGTCGGACACAACTGAGCATCTGAACTGAACTGAGTATTAAGTTTATCTTTTGTTAGAAGTCAGTTCTCATGGTGCATCAGCAACCCCCTGGGAACTTAGAATTGCAAATTCACAGATTTCACTCCAGACCTATTGAATCAGAAAGCTTGCAGTCGAGAGTTAAGCAATCTGGATTTTAGCAAGCCCTTCAGAAATTTCTGATGCACACTGAAATTTGGGAAGCACTGTTCTAGATAAACCTGTGGCATACTGAGATAGTGTAGGTGTAGCTCTTTATTTATTTGGTCATCTGCTTATTGAGCACCTACTTAGTGTCAGACAGGCACTAGAGATATTATGAGCAATGTAATATGGTCTCTAAGTTTGTGAAATTCATAATCTACACACAATAGACAAAAAGTAAACAAATACTTAAATATTTTAATTATCTAATTATATATATATATCTCCTCAGTTGCTCAGTTGTGTCTCACTTTTTGTGATGGATGGTAGCCTACTAGGCTCCTTTGTCCATGGGATTTTCCTGGCAAGAATACTGGGGTGGGTTGCCATTTACTTCTCCTCCAAGGGATCTTCCTGGCCCAGAGATCAAGCTCACGTCTCCTGTGTCTCCTGCATTGACAGGTGGATTCTTTACCACTGAGCCACCTGGGAAGCGGCCTTAAGACAGGGTGCTGGAAGAGAAATATTAGCAAGAGAACTACTTTAAGTGGTATGGTCATGGAGGTCTTTCTAACTGATATAATGCCTGCTGGTTAGAATACTGTCTGGCATAACAACATCAGCACTGCTTAATAGTTTTTTCGAAATATAGAATCTCAGGGTGCACCCCAGACTTCATGAATCAGAGTCTGGCTTGAACAGTCTCCAGGTATGAGATTTCTAAGTATGAGAAGAAGCACTGTTGTAAAGTTAAAGAAGAAAATCCTGGCAGTGGGATAGCTTGGTCCAGTCAGGTACATTTTAATGTGAAGTGGCCCTGTAACCAGGAAAAATTTGTCAAGTTTAGAGCCTCTATGGAATTTAAACATTTACCACTATGCAACCAGATTTACTCCAAGCAGAAACAGATGAGCTAAGCTTTGTCATTTATTAAACATTTATCATCAACAAACTCTTCCATTTATTATTATTTTAAACACAGTTCATTTCCATTTATTTTTCTAGTTAGTAAATTTCATATTATAAAAAGTATCTGTAAGGAAATTTAATTTCTGACCTTTATTGACAAAGTAGTGTGGTCACATTCTGATTATCTTTGTTACTTGAATTATATATGACCACTCATACTTTCATTGACTCACGATAAGAAAAAAATAGATGATTCACTTCAGTTCGGTTCAGTTCAATTCAGTCGCTCAGTCGTGTCTGACTCTGCAACCCAATGAATCACAGCACGCCAGGCCTCCCTGTCCATCATCAGCTCCCAGAGTTCACACAAACTCATGTGCATCAAGTCAGTGATGCCATCCAGCCATATCATCTTCTGTCGTCCCCTTCTCCTCCTGACCCCCAACCCCTCCTAGCTTCAGGGTCTTTTTCAATGAGTCAACTCTTTGCGTGAAGTGGCCAAAGTATTGGAGTTTTAGCCTCAGGATCAGTCCTTCCAATGAACACCCAGGACTGGTCTCCTTTAGGTTGGACTGGTTGCATCTCCTTGCAGTCTAAGGGACTCGCAAGAGTCTTCTCCAGTACCATTATTTTAAATTTAACTTATTCATTTGACTTGAAATTTTGGTACTGCAATAACTGTTACTGTGATAAAGGCCAAAGTATTGGAGTTTTAGCCTCAGGATCAGTCCTTCCAATGAACACCCAGGACTGGTCTCCTTTAGGTTGGACTGGTTGCATCTCCTTGCAGTCTAAGGGACTCGCAAGAGTCTTCTCCAGTACCATTATTTTAAATTTAACTTATTCATTTGACTTGAAATTTTGGTACTGCAATAACTGTTACTGTGATAAATTTGATTTTCATAATAGAATCTAACTCAACTCAGAGAGCAGTAAATTCCAGGGAGTTAGTTTTGTTCTGAGTTCACTTACTGTAATATGTAATTTTTGATATAGTGATAGTCAATATGAGACTTGGAAATGAGAAAGAGAAGTAAAGAGCTGGGAAATAATAATATTAATAGCTCCACCTACTGATGACTACTATGTCTACCACTGCGTAGTTAGTCAGTTCAGTTGCTCGGTCGTGTCCGACTCTTTGTGACCCCATGAACTGCAGCACGCCAGGCCTCCCTGTCCATCAACAACTTCCAGAGTCCACCCAAACCCATGTCCATCAAGTCGGTGATGCAATCCAACCATCTTATCCTCTGTTGTCCCCTTCTCCTCTTGCCCTCAATCTTTCCCAGCATCAGGGTCTTTTCAAATGAGTCAGCTCTTTGTATCAGATGGCCAAAGTATTAGAGTTTCAGCTTCAACATCAGTCCTTTCAATGAACACCCAGTGAGAGAGTCATTTCCTAGGCAGGTTAACAAGAAGTCTAGGGGTCCCCAAGGAGAGAGGGGTCTGGAATTCTCAAGGAAGAAGAAAGGACAAACTTTTTTTCCCTCTACATTCCTTAATTATATAACAATAATGTATCCTGCCTGTGACAATCTCTGGATTAAACCTTCTGGCTAATCCTGTTACCTTAAAATGTAAATTATGGGAGTAGGTCTGGTGAGGTCTTTACAACCTCCAGACATTCTTTTGATTCATTGAAGAGTATATAACTCCATGGCTAACACTAGCAAGGCGGTACTCTTTCTGCCCATTTCTGATGCCTATGTCAGAAGCTCTCTCTATCTCCTTTATACTTTAATAAAACTTTATTACACAAAAGCTCTGAGCAATTAAGCCTTGTCTCTGGCCCCAGATTGAATTCTTCTCTTCTGGAGGCCAAGAATCCCGGCATCTTTTTGTGTGTCAGCAACAACTTTTCACCAGGACTGATCTCCTTTAGGATTGACTGGTTGCATCTCCTTGTAGTCCAAGGGAGTCTCAAGAGTCTTCTCCAACACCACAGTTCAAAAGCATCAATAAGCACTATACATATTTAAACATTTAGCAATACAAAGAATCTTGCAAGATTTGTATTCTGTATACCATTTTTTAGGTGCAAATACTAAGAAATTGATTATTTTTGTAGGCTTGTTACAGGAGAACAAAATGATGAGGACAGGTGGAAGGTAGTGAGGGGCTGTTGGACTGAGTGGCAGAATTTAAACTCAAAGCTGTAGGATTTCAAAAAACTACTGAAATACAGTTTTTTTCAAACCTTCCATTTTTTTGTACTTCTATTGGATTTTGTTATACCCAAATGGCAGAAACTGAAGAGGAACTAAAAAGCCTCTTGATGAAAGGAAAAGAGGAGAGTGAAAAAGCTGGCTTAAAGCTCAACATTCAGAAAATGAAGATTATGGCATCCGGTCCCATCACTTCATGGGAAATAGATGGGGAAACAGTGAACTTTTGGGGGGGGGGGCTCCAAAATCACTGCAGATGGTGACTGCAGCCATGAAATTAAAAGATGCTTACTCCTTGGAAGAAAAGTTATGATCAACCTAGATAGTATTTTCAAAAGCAGAGACATTACTTTGCCAACTAAGGTCCATCTAGTCAAGGCTATGGTTTTACCTGTGGTCATGTATGGATGTGAGAGTTGGACTGTGAAGAAGGCTGAGCACCGAAGAATTGATGCTTTTGAACTGTGGTATTGGAGAAGACTCTTGAGAGTCCCTTGGACTGCAAGGAGATTGAACCAGTCCATTCTGAAGGAGATCAGCCCTGGGATTTCTTTGGAAGAAATGATGCTAAAGCTGAAACTCCAGTACTTTGGCCACCTCATGCGAAGATTTGACTCACTGGAAAAGACTCTGATGCTGGGAAATATTGGGGGCAGGAGGAGAAGGGGACAACAGGGGATGAGATGGCTGGATGGCATCATGGACTCGATATACATGAGTCTCAGTGAACTCCGGGAGATGGTGATGGACAGGGAGGCCTGGTGTACTGCGATTCATGGGGTCGCAAAGAGTCGACACAACTGAGTGACTGAACTGAACTAATACCCAAATGAGTGAAAGTCACTTTGTATCATTCTCATAAAATTTTATATTGATAGAAAATGCACTAAGATAAATTAAACAAAACGTTGTTGTTGTTCCATTGCTAAGTCACATCTGACTCTTTGCGATCCTATGGACTGCAGCATGTCTGGCTTCCCTGTCTTTCACTATGTCCCAGAGTTTGCTCAAACTTATGTTACTTGAGTTGGTGATGCCATCCAACCATCTCATCCTCTATGGCCCCCCTCTCCTCCTGCTCTCAGTCTTTCCCAGCATTAGAGTGTCTTCCAGTGAGTTGGCTCTTCTCATCAGGTAGCCAAAGTATTAGAGTTTCAGCTTCAGTACCAATCCTTCCAATGAATATTTAGGGTCGTTCCTTTAGGATTGACAGGTTTGATCTCTGTGCAGTCAAGTGATTCTCAAGAGTTTTCTCCAGCACTACAGTTTGGAAGCATCAATTATTTGATGCTCATCCTTCTTTATGGTCCAACTGTCACATCTGTACATGACTACTGGAAAAAAACATAATTTGACTATACAGACCTTTGTCAGTAAAGTGATGTCTCTGCTTTTTAATACACTGTCTAGGTTAGACACGACTGAATGACTAAGCACAGCACAGCACAGATTTGTCATAGCTTTCCTTTCAAAGAGCAAGTATCTTTTAATTTCATGGCTGCAGTCACTGTTTGCAATGATTTGGGAGTCCAAGAAAATAAAATCTGTCACTAAAGAAAATAAGGTTGCATAATTCTATCCAGGCACTGCTGTTTACCTGATACTGATGACTACAAATTCTGAGAACAGCTCAATAAAATATAAATCTTGTGTTCAAGAAAGTGAAAGCACTGATCACCAGAGTCATGCTTTCTTCTGGAGATAATTCTGGCTGAACAAGATTGAACAGGGAACAATCTTCCCACCCTCAACATTATTGATGCCACTTCTATCAACCACTTAAACTCTCTTATATTGTCAGAGTCAACTATCCCTTACGTTGAGAACTAATAGATGATATCTTACATTCATATGTTGAAAAAAACCACATTTCTCACTAAATTTCAAGGAATATGTATACTATCCATCATACCATATATGAGTAATATTACACAGAGGTTAAGAATGGAATCCTGAGTTCAGTACTGCTCTGTCATGTATCAGCTGGAAAACCAGGAATAAATAACAAATTTAAGCTATAATTTCCTAAGGATAATTGAGATAATAAATGTACATAATTGGTAGCATTTGGGGGGAGTTCAATGAATAAAAACAGGTAAGATTTAGTATGGTGACTAGCCTAGAGTAAATATCCAATGAATATCATCATCATAATAATTCTATTATCTTCTAACAGTAGGCTAACAGGCAGGAAGCATCAAATTTTTTAAAGTATGCTACTCTTCATATGAAAATTAAGCTATAAAATGACAAGTAAGGACATGTTATCATTGCAGATTTTAAATATGATTTCCACCAGAAAGGTCACTGTATGCAAATAGGTTATTTGTATGACTATTTAAAAAATGCATGCTGCAATTTTGGACTGAATATGGAATCAAATCAGTTTCAGTGATACTTGGATTTATTTGATTCTCTCAGCATAGGATACCGTTGCATTATTTTGGTTTCTGCTACCAGCCTTCGCAGTGCCTCTCTGCCATTGTCCTCAGAATGATACATTGATTTGGTTATCATCATGATGATATGGCTCAAAATTTGTCAGCTGTATATTTAAAATTTTTTTCTGGTACTTTGGACCTTGGCAGAAAACCAAAAGAGATTCATTTTAAAGAATCTCACAGATATTAAAAAAAAAAAAGATTGTTCTGTCATTCATAGGACTATACATAAGAACCAAATTATACAAAAAATAAAATCCTTACTAGATATGATTCAAATTGTGACCATTCAAATGGGTCTTTACTAACCCAAACAATACATTCTGTGCATTTGTCTATATGTTCTCAGTTCTAGTTTCAGGAATAAATAACATTTGGTGAATTTTTAATATATGGTACATATATCATGACATTAATAAAAATGGCAATATAAAGAATGACTTGTACCATTTCATTCAGTGATATAATAGTTAACACTGAGTCAATATAGTGAACTTGAGTTCTGTTCTAAGCTATGTTATACATATTAACTCATTTAATCCTCTCTGAAAGCCTATGAGGTAAGTAACCAGATTATCCCTTTTATAGATGAAACACAAAGAACAACAAAAAAAGAAATATAGCCAAAGTTACATAGCTTGTAAGAGATGGTATAAGGCTTAGACTCAGGCATTTAAACTCATAAATTATTATGACTTCATAATTTTCAAAAATGTTATTAATAACACTTTTTAAGTTTTCCTACGTAAGCTAGATTATCAATTTCTACAAACTTCCCTGGACTTCGCTGGTAGCTAAGATGGTAAAGCATCTCCCTACAATGTGGGAGACCTGGGTTCAATCCCTGAGTCAGGAAGATCTCCTGGAGAAGGAAATGGAAACCCACTCCAGTATTCTTACTGTAAAATCCCATGGATGGAGGAGCCTGGTAGGCTATAGTCCATGGGGTCATAAAGAGTCAGACATGATTGAGCGACTTCACTTTCTTTCTTTCTTGTACAAACAACCTTGCTATTTCTGTCTTAAGTCATGTACACTATAATGGATGGAAAATCAAGACACAATAGAAGATGTTTCTAAAATTTATTCTCAAATTTTATATACTCCAGTATTGAGTCTAGCCTGCTTTCATTGTGATGAAACTTTTTCCTATCCAGAGTATTTAGCTTTTAGGACCTATGTCCCTCAGAGCAAATTTCATTTACATTCATACACCTAAGAGTAATCTTACTTAATTCTATATCCCAGACAAGTATCTTCTATGAGGTTCACTCAGATGTTTTCCGAAACTGAAACCCATTCATATTTCTTCATATGGGAGTTTCTGAGCTTTCTTCCTGACTATCTGCCAGACTAATACCATCCTGACTAATAATCATTCTTTTTTAATATTCACCACTAGTAAGAACTATGGGCTCTGGAACTAAATCACCAGTAACATCATACCTAAATCATTTTTTTTAATTTTAGTCACAGGTAAATAAACCCATATCATCACTTATCAGTAATATTACATGAAGATGTCAATACAAATGGCATAATTCTTGGGAATAATCAGAGCCCTGATCTCTATTGGCCCCTTTTTCCTCCATGAACTATCCCTGCTACAGTAGGTCTGTTACCTCATTCCTCTGCCAAAATTCACTGATCATTTCAAAGATTCATGTATATTTCCATAAAATAACCTACTCTAACATAAAATATGAAAATAATTAGAAGTAGTAATGGAAAAAATCAAGAAACCAAGAGGAAAAGTGAAAGTATACCTGTAAAAAAGAGAGAGAAAATAAACTTTGACTGTGTTCAGTATTTTCTATGTGCCAGTCATTATGAAAAGTACTTTTCATGTATTATCTCACAAAGTCCCTGTGCCATGAATCCCATGAATCCAGTGTAGTGGTTATTCTACAAATAAGGAAAATTGAAATCAGAGTATTTAAGTTGCTTGCCTAACATGATACATTTTTAAGTATCAAGACAGATATTTGAGTAAGTTGAAGAGAGGTACATGAAACTGGAGCCTATTTAACAGGGTGAAGTCATAAAGAGAAAAAGTAAATATTGTATATTAATGCATATATAAGAGGAAATGTCACTGATGAAACTATTTTCAGGATAGGAATAGAGACACAGATGTAGAGAACGGACTGGTGGACACGGCAGAGGAAGGAGAGGGTTGGGTGAACTGAGAGAGCAGCACTGACATATATACATGTTTAAAACAGACAGCTAGAGGGGAGCTGCTGTTTAACACAGGAGATCAGCTCATTGCTCTGTGATGACCTAGGGGTATGGGGGGTGATGTTGGAGGCAGACTCAAGAGGTAGCAAACATTGTATCAGAGAAGGCAATGGCACCCCACTCCAGTACTCTTGCCTGGAAAATCCCATGGACAGAGAAGCCTGGTAGGCTCCGGTCCATGGGGTCACTAAAGAGTCAGGCATGACTGAGCAACTTCACTTTAACTTTTCACTTTCATGCATTGGAGAAGGAAATGGCAACCCACTTCAGTGATCTTGCCTGGAGAATCCCAGGGACAGAGGAGCCTAGTGGGTTGCTGTCTATGGTTTCGCATAGAGTCGGGCATGACTGAAGCGACTTAGCAGCAGCAGCAGCAGCAGGGCTGATACACGTCATTGTGTACCAGAAACAAACACAACAGTTCAGTACAGTGGCTCTTCCTGTCCAACTCTTTGCGACCTCATGAACCGCAGCACACCACACTCCCCTGTCCATCACCAACACCGGAGTCTACTCAAATCCATGTCCATTGAGTCAGAGACGCCATCCTCTATTGTCCCCTTCTCCTCCTGCCCTCAATCTTTCCCAGCATCAGAGTCTTTTCCAATGAGTCAGCACTTCATATCAGGTTGCCAAAGTACTGGAGTTTCAGCTTCAACATCAGTCCTTCCAGTGAACACCCAGGACTGATCTCCTTTAGGATGAACTGGTTGGATGTCCTTGCAGTCCAAGGGACTCTCAAGAGTCTTCTCCAACACCACAGCATCAATTCTTTGGAATTCAGCTTTCCTTATAGTCCAACTCTCACACCCATACATGATGAATGGAAAAATTAAGGCCTTGACTAGATGAACCTTTGCTGGCAAAGTAATGTCTCTGCTTTTTAATATGCTGACTAGGTTGGTCACAACTTTCCTTGCAAGGAGTAAGTGTCTTTTAATTTCATGGTGCAATCATCCTCTTCAGTGATTTTGGAGCCCAGAAAAATAAAGTCAGCCACTGTTTCCACTGTTTCCCCATCTATCTGCCATGGAGTGATGGGACCAGATGCCATGATCTTTGTTTTCTGAACGTTGAGCTTTAAACCAACTTTTTCAATCTCCTCTTTCACTTTCATCAAAAAGCTCTTTAGTTCTTCACTTTCTGCCATAAAGGTGGTGTCATCTGCATACCTGAGGTTATTGATATTTCTCCTGGCAATCTTGATTCAAGCTTGTGGTTCTTCCAGCCTAGCATCTCTCATAATGTACTCTGCATATAAGTTAAATAAGTAGCGTGGCAATATACATCCTTGATGTACTCCTTTTCCTATTTGGAACCAGTCTGTTGTTCCATGTCCAGTTCTAAATGTTGCTTCCTGACCTGCATACAGATTTCTCAAAAGGGAGGTCAGGTGGTCTGGTATTCCCATCTTTTTCAGAATATTCCAAAGTTTATTGTGATCCACACAGTCAAAGGCTTTGGCATAGTCAATAAAGCAGAAATAGATGTTTTTTTTGGAACTTTCTTGCTTTTTCGATGATCCAGCGGATGTTGGCAATTTGATCTCTGATTGCTCTGCCTTTTGTAAAACCAGCTTGAACATCTGGAAGTTCATGGTTCACGTGTTGCTGAAGCCTAGCTTGGAGAATTTTAAGCATCACTTTACGAGTGTGTGAGATGAGTGCAATTGTGCGGTAGTTTGAGCATTCTTTGGCATTGCCTTTCTTTGGGATTGGAATGAAAATTGACCTTTTCCATCCCTGTGGCCCTTGCTGAGTTTTCCAAATTTGTTGGCATATTGAGTGCAGCATTTTCACAGCATCATCTTTCAGGATTTGAAATAGTTCCACAGGAATTCCATCACCTCCACTAACTTTGTTTGTAGTGATGCTTTCTAAGGCCCACTTGACTTCACATTCCAGGATGTCTGGCACTAGGTGAGTGATCACACCATCATGATTATCTGGGTCATGAAGATCTTTTTTGTATAGTTATTCTGTGTATTCTTGGCACCTCTTCTTAATATCTTCCGCCTCTGTTAGGTCCATACAATTTCTGTCTTTTACTGAGCCCATCTTTGGATAAAATATTCCCTTGGTATCTCTAATTTTCTTGAAGAGATCTCTAGTCTTTCCCATTCTATTGTTTTCCTTTATTTCTTTGCATTGATCACTGAGCAAGGCTTTCTTATCTCTCCTTGCTATTCTTTGGAACTCTGCTTTCAAATGGGTATATCTCTCTTTTTCTCCTTTGCTTTTCACTTCCCTTCTTTTCACAGCTATTTGTAAGATCTCCCCAGACAGCAATTTTGCTTTTTTGCATTTCTTTTCTTGAGGATGGTCTTGTTTCCTATCTCATGTACAATGTTATCTTACAGTTAAAAATAAATTTAAAAAATAAGTTAAAAAGAAAATCAAAAAAGACTGAGATTTAAACAAAGATCAGTCTGACTTGAGAATAAATTATTTTAGCTCTGCAGTTGGTAAATAATAGAACTTCATGCCTAGAAAAATAATAGTTCACAAGATTTAGAAATTTGGGTTGTTTTTCTAATTATGCCATGTATTAAAATTAATGAAGTTAAAGTAATATCAGTAATATGTTCTATGTTGCAGCAAAGTAAATGGAAAATTATGTTCATGATCAGAAATTCAAATTACACCTTGCAGAGTGATGTCTGGTTGAATGCAAATGAGCCTCACTTTGCAAAATGCCTATTGAAGAATTCAGTGTCAGCAAAAGTAAGATGATCATCATTGATTAGAAAAGATCTTAACATTTGTTTTGGATAAAAATAAGTTATCAACAGGAGATGAGTCAGTGCTATGAGGTGAGCTATTTTCTACTACTAGGGTGAGAAGTCAAAGTCACTTAAAAAGTTTGCTGAGCAAGTATGCAAAGTTCATCACATTTTTCACATTCTGCTTGATGGTGGTTGGTGATTAAATGACACTTGGAGAAGTATTTTATTAGCAACGATTTTAAAATTCTGGCATTTACCAACTCAACTCTATTAGGTAAGTACCACAGGCTATGTATACATGAGAGAACAATATATTACATATACACACATATACATGAAAGTTTGAATCACAGATTTATCTCTTTCTGACTGTTCACATGACCTCAGATAATTCATTTAGCTTTTCTAAACTTTGGTTTTTCCTGTTTCAAATTGGAATAATATAAAACCTTTGCCATTGGGTGGTTGATACTATGAAATAAGAAACATATGCAAAGTGTTTAGTACATTTTTCAGTAAGTACTAGCTATTAGCATTATCAACATATTTCCCTATTTCCATTCAAAATAGTTTGGTGCTCCTTAGCAAACAACTTGAAAGGTGATTTCATTGTGCTTTTGATGAAGCTGACTTATCTGGCTGAACCTGTCAAAATAATTTGTGGCTGTAGATTTAGCCTAAGCTGCATATACGCCAGTCAAGGAACACCTGGAGCAACAGGCAAAACTGGCCTTGGAATACAGAAGGAAGCAGGGCAAAGGCTAATAGAGTTTTGCCAAGAGAACACACTGGTCATAGCAGACCCTCTTCCAACAACACAAGAGAAGACTCTATACATGGACATCACCAAATGGTCCACACCAGAATCAGATTGATTATGTTCTTTGCAGCCAAAGATGGAGAAGCTCTAGACAGTCAGGAAAAACAAGATCGGAAGCTGACTGTGGCTCCGATCATAAGCTCCTTATTGCCAAATTCAGACTTAAATTGAAGAAAGTAGGAAAAACCACTAGACCATGCAGGTATGACCTAAATCAAATCCCTTATGATCATACAGTCGAAGTGAGAAATAGATTTAAAGGCCTAGATCTAATAGATAGAGTGCGTGATGAACTATAGAATGAGGTTCGTGACATTGTCCAGGAGACAGGGATCAAGATCATCCCCATGGAAAAGAAATGCAAAAAAGCAAAATGACTGTTGGAGAGCTGTGAAGAGAAAAGAAGTGAAAAGCAAAGGAGAAAAGGAAAGATACAAGCATCTGAATGCAGAGTTCCAAAGAATAGCAAGAAGAGATAAGAAAGCCTTCCTCAGTGATCAATGCAAAGAAATAGTGGAAAACAACAGAATGGGGAAGACTAAAGATCTCTTTAAGAAATTTAGATATACCAAGGGAACATTTCATGCAAACATGGGCTCGATAAAGGACAGAAATGGTATGGACCTAACAGAAGCAGAAGATATTAGGAAGAGGTGGCAAGAATACACAGAATAACTATACAAAAAAGATCACCACGACCCAGATAATCATTACGGTATGATCACTCACCTAGTGCCAGACATCCTGAAATGTGAAGTCAAGTGGACCTTAGGAAGCATCACTGTGAACAAAGTTAGTGGAGGTGATGGAATTCCAGCGGAACTATTTCAAATCCTGGAAGATGATGCTGTGAAAGTGCTACACTCAATATGCCATCAAATTTGGAAAACTCAGCAGGGGCCACAGACCTGGAAAAGTTCACTTTTCATTCCAATTCCAAAGAAAGGCAATGCAAAAGAATGCTCAAACTACCGCACAACTGCACTCATCTCACATGCTCAAAATTCTCCAAACCAGGCTTCAGCAATACATGAACCATGAACTTCCAGATGTTCAAGCTGGTTTTAGTAAAGGCAGAGCAATCAGAGATCAAATTGCAAACACCCACTGGATCACTGAAAAAGCAAGAGAGTTCCAGAAAAACATCTATTTCTGCTTTATTGACTATGCCAAAGCCTTTGACTGTGGATCACAATAAACTGTGGAAAATCTTAAAGAGATGGGAATACCAGACCACCTGACTGCCTCTTGAGAAATCTGTATGCAGGTCAGGAAGCAAAAGTTAGAACTGGACATAGAACAACAGACTGGTTCAAAATAGGAAAAGGAGTACATCAGGGCTGTATATTGTCACCTTGCTTATTTAACTTCTATACAGAATACATCATGAAAAACGCTGGACTGGAAGAAGCACAAGCTTGAATCAAGACTGCTGGCAGAAATATCAATAACCTCAAGATATGCAGATGACACCACCCTTACGGCAGAAAGTGAAGAGGAACTAAAAAGCCTCTTAATGAAAGTGAAAGAGGAGAGTGAAAAAGTTGGCTTAAAGCTCAACATTCATAAAATGAAGATCATGGCATCTGATCCCATCACTTTATGAGAAATAGATGAGGAAACCGTGAAAACAGTGTCAGACTTTATTTTGGGGGGCTCCAAAATCACTGCAGATGGTGACTGCAGCCATGAAATTGAAAGACCCTTACTTCTTGGAAGAAAATTTATGACCAACCTAGATAGCATATTGAAAAGCAAAGACATTATTTTGCCAACAAAGGTCTGTTTAGACAAGGCTATGACTAGTGGTCATGTATGGATGTGAGAGTTGGACTGTGAAGAAGGCTGAGTGCCAAGAATTAATGCTTTTGAGCTGTGGTGTTGGAGATGGTTCTTGAGAGTCCCTTGGACTGCAAGGAGATCCAGCCAGTCCATTCTGAAGGAGATCAGCCCTGGGATTTCTTTGGAAGGAATGATGCTAAAGCTGAAACTCCAGTACTTTGGCCACCTCATTCGAGAGTTGACTCATTGGAAAAAACTCTGATGCTGGGAGGGAATGGGGGCAGGACTTAAAGAGGACGACAGGGGATGAGATGGCTGGATGGCATCACGGACTCAATGGACATAAGTTTGGGTGAACTCTAAGAATAGGTGATGGACAGGGAGGCCTGGCGTGCTGGGATTCATGATGTCAGAGAGAGTCAAACATGACTGAGCGACTGAACTGAACTGAGGCCAGATAATTAGATTTTTTTTTTTTTGACATGTGCTCCACTGGATTATTTCAGTTAAAGGCTTAATAGCTTTATACCCAACTTAACACGTTTCTGCAGAAGAACTATCAAGTGTAGGGAACTCCAATACCACTGTTTTAAATTAAAGTCATCTTTGTAAATTATTCTAAGTAAAGGCCTAGTATAAGAAGCACTTTTTATTGCTACTGTATTTTTTGTTTCCAGTTTCTATTAGGGTTTTAGTTTTAAAGTATCCATGAATAACAAATGTTCTCAAAGCTTCAGGCCACCAGCACACAACATTAATATCCCATTTCTACTGAATTTCAAACTATTTTCTTACTCTCATACCCTTGTTCATCTTTCTGAGATATAATTATTAAAAACAGTCAAGCCATAATCACAATGATACTATGTAAACAATTATTCTCTGCAGGGAAGCTACGGTGGTTTTTGAGTGAAAAGAAAAAAAAATTCTGGTGACATTTCAAGCAATATACTTCCTGATTCCTTCAGTGAAGCATATGCAACACTTCAAGTCATAACTTATTTTCATGCTAAGAATTGTTCCTGCCTCAGAACAGAACTGCCCAAGGGAACTTCTTGAGATTTCCTGGTATAGAAAAAAAGAGTCAGTCATATTCATATTCAATTTTTCTGTCTTGGGACAGAAACACAACTCATAACGTCAGAGGCCCACTCATAAAGTCAGAGGTCATTCTCTTCAAAGGCTGTAGGTTCAGAGAGGTAACAGCAACTTCTAACCTATAGTTGATGCCTGCCATGTAGGAACAGGGACTGGACTGCAGTATTTTGCCAATTTTTCCTCCACGGGAAGAAGAAAATTTTAGACTAGCTGTGAATTTCTGGACTTATAAATATCAGTGATGAATTCACATATTTAAGGTATATTTTGTTTGTCACACTAAATGTTCAGGTCAGACCTACCTAATGAACTGCTGGATTAAGACTTCTGCTTTAGATCCTGTATGATTGCCAAATTCACATATTCAAAGATCGTAACCTGAGCATAAAACAATGCTAGATAGTGAGATGCTACATCATTTCACAGCTACCAAAGGCAGGATCTGTGCAGCTAATTACAGTTCTGGTCTTTATTAACTACTGGCTTAATGGAATTCATTGTCAGGAGGCCACTGTGACCAGAGGAACTGAGCTATTTCTTCCTATTGGGTCAAAAGTGCACTGTTTGCTAATACCATGACAAAAAGTCAAAGAGCTATCATCTTTTAAAATCTTTTCTTGGTCTCCTTCTAATTGCTGATAAGAAAACAATAATAATCCTCTTTGACTGGGTTCTACATATCTCCTTCTATGACTCTACTTAATATTAATATTATTCTAGACCAGCAAATATCTGAAAGAACTGTCAGTGATAATATATCTGAACCTTAATCATAGGTCTATATTCTTATTTTAGTTCTTTTTTTTTTTTTTTTTTCTTATCCCGTGAATTGACTACCAGTTCCTAATGATCTTTCTGGAAACTATGAAACAAGAACAATGTCTTTCCAATCACTTTCTGAACTGAATAAATTTTTTCAAAATAACTTTTATTCAGAAACTAGGAATGTAAAAAGAAAGAACTACTCTTAATGAAGAGAGAACTCTCTTACTATCAACCATTCTGTTTCTTTGTTTTTCTTTCTCTCTCTCTCTCCTTCCCAGTACATCTTTGGATATTCATGGTTCTAGAGTACAAAAGAACAAACTGAACCTTGAACATCTCTATACAGAACACAATGATATCACTTGCTTGAATCTGTGACTAAACTCAGAATGTCGAAATGTGTGTATGTGTGCGTTTGTGTACCTTAAATTGACTACTGTATTTATGTAACAGTTTAACTGAATTGAGAAGCTACTCTTCCTATTGCTCATTTGTTCTTTATGCATCTTCCTTTAAGATCTGCTTTTCATTTCTTGCTTAGAAATAAATGTATTCTTCTTCCTACTTTCTATCTCTTACAATTATCTCTGAGAACTTGATACATCAACTATTTACACTTCTATCTCTTTCACTCTTCACTTCATTAAAAAAAAAATCCATCTTGAATTTCTACAGAAAGAATTCTTAACTTTTAGTTACTTGTTACCATTGCTTACCATGTTAACCAATTTCAGCAACATCTTTCTATCTTTATTGAGGTATGTTAGCAAATAATATTGTATAAGTTTAAGCTATACAAATACAGTGATTTGAAATATGTATATATTGTAAAAAATGGTTACTAATGTAAGGTTAGTTAATACACACATCACTTCACATAGTCAAAATCTGGGAGGAAGTGTGATGGTCAGAAATTTAAAAATGTACTCTCTTAGTAACTTTCAAACATACAACATCGTACTATTAACTGTAACCACCACACTGTACAGTACATTGCCAAGATTTATTCATCTCATAACTGGAAATTTGTACTCTTTGTTCATCTTCACCTATTTCCCCCTCCCATTCACTCCCTGAGAAAGGGAAACAGTTTATTTAAATCTATTTCAACATTTTTAGACAAATGAAATATCCTACAATACATTTACAATGCTGACTAAACCATTGCCCTTTTATATTGTTCAGAATTATATTAAGTGTTTTTGTCAAGTCATAGTTTTACTTACTCTGTAAAAGTTATAATATTAAAATGAAAATGATACCAAGATAGAAGAAGAGGATATACAATGTGACATCTCTGGGCTTGAAGGAGGTTGACAACATAGTACACTGAGGTTCTTTTTTGCTGATTGAGTAATATTTATCTAAATATAAGTGTGTTTTAGAAACAAGTGGAAAGACTAGGGGCAGACAGAAGAAAGAGAATGCAAAATCTATGAAATCTAGTGACTGTGTTCATGCTACCAAGAATTTGAGGAGAAACAAAAAAAAAATCTTTCAGATTGGAGTGCAATGCATTACTTGAAACTTAAGAAAGATGAACTAAAGAGCCTCTTGATGAAGGTAAAAGAGGAGAGTGCAAAATCAGCTGAAAACTCAACATTCAAAAAACTAAGATCATGACACTTGGTCCCATCACTTCATGGCAAATAGATAAGGAAAAAATGGAAACAGTGACAGACTTTATTTTCTTGGGCTCCAAAATCACTACAGATGGTGACTATAGCCATGAAATTAAAAGAAGCTTTCTCATTGGAAGAAAAGCTATGACAAATCTATACAGTGTATTAAAAATCAGAGACATTACTTTGCCAACAAAGGTCTGTATTGTCAAAGCTATATTTTTTCCAGTAGTCACATATGAATCTGAGAGTAGTCACATATGAATCTGAGAATCATAAAGAAGGCTGAGTGCCAAAGAAGTGATGCTTTTGAACTGTGGTGTTGGGGAAGACTCTAGAGAGTCCTCTGGAGAGTGAAGAGATCAAACTAATCAGTCTTAAAGGAGATCAACCATGAATATTCATTGGAAGGACTGAGGCTGAAGCTGAAGCTCCAATACTTTGACCATCTGATGTGAAGAGCTGATTCACTGGAGAAGACCCTGATGCTGGGAAAGACAGAAGGCAGAAGGAAAAGAGGACAGCAGAAGATGAGATGGTTGGATGGCATCACTGACTCAATGGACATGAGTCTGAATAATGTCCAGGAGATAATGCAGGACAGGGAAGCCTGACGTGCTGCAATCTGTGGGAATGGAAAGAGTCAGACACGAATAGCTACTGAACAGCACCAACAAGAAAAAGATGCAAATATACATTCACATTTTCCTTGAAATATTCCAGTCACCACCGTCATCTAGTCATGGCAGTAAACAGTTACACAGACAAATGAAATCTAGACAGAATCACTTTGGGGAAAAATGTGGGGAAGAATCTGGAATAATTAGTTCCTCAAAGTGAGACTATGAAAGAAAAAAGGCTAAATAAATAAGTAAATAAATAATTATTGCAGTGAACACTTGTGGTGGTATCCAACTATCTTTGCCAATGTGCTTGATCAAATCAGTGTCTAAAATCATGCAGTTACATTTCTTCACTGCCTCATTCTTTCACCTGTCATCATCTTAGGAATACACGTGAGAAAGAACGTATTCATCTGATGAGAATCAGACTAAAGCTAATTTTATCATCACGAAAGCTGATAGTTAACTCCATCACAGTGTGTTCAATTATTATTTATCTTATTGTCTCAATACACTGGCCAAAATTTTAAAAACAACATTCTATAATATATTAATCGTTCAGTTGCTCAGTCATGTCTGACTCTGAAACACCATGGACTGCAGCATGCCAGGCCTCCTTGTCCATCATCAACTCCCAGAGTTTACTCAGATTCATATCCATTGAGTAGGTGATGCCATCCAACCATCTCATCTTCTGTCGTCCTCTTCTCCTGCCACCTTCAATCTTTCCCAGCATCAGGGTCTTTTCAAATGAATCAGCTGTTTGCATCAGGTGGCCAAAGTATTGGAGTTTCAGCTTTAGCATCAGTCCTTCCAATGAGTATTCAGGACTGATTTCCTTTGATATTGATTGATTGGACCTCCTTGAAGTCCAAGAGACTTTCAAGAGTCTTCTCCAACACCACAGTTCAAAAGCATCAATTCTTTGGCGCTCAGCCTTCTTCACAGTCCAACTCTCACATCCATACATGACCACAGGAATAGCCTTGACTATACGGACCTTAGTTGGCAAAGTAATGTCTCTGCTTTTGAATGTAGTATCCAGGTTGGTCATAACTTTCCTTCCAAGGAGTAAGCATATTTTAATTTCATGGCTGCAATTACCATCTGCACTGATTTTGGAGCCCCCCAAAATAAAGTCTGACACTGTTCCTCCATCTATTTCCCATGAAGTGATGGGACCAGATGCTATGATCTTTGTTTTCTAGACATTGAGCTTAAAGCCAACTTTTCACTCTCCTCTTTCACTTTCATCAAGAGCCTTTTCAGTTCCTCTTCACTTTCTGCCATAAGGGTGGTGTCATCTGCATATGTGAGGTTATTGATATTTCTCCTGGCAATCCTGATTCCAGCTTGTGTTTCTTCCAGCCCAGCGTTTCTCATGATGTTCTCTGCATATAAGTTAAATAAGCAGGGTGACAATATACATCCTTGACGTACTCCTTTTCCCATTTGAAACCAGTCTGTTGTTCCTTGTCCAGTTCTAACTGTTGCTTCCTGACCTACATACAGATTTCTCAAGAGGCAGGTCTGGTGGTCTGCTATTCCCATCTCTTTCAGAATTTTCCACAGTTTATTGTGATCCACACAGTGAAAGGCTTTGGCATAGTCAATAAACTAGAAATAGATGTTTTTTTTGGAACACTCTTGCTTTTCCTATAATCCAGCAGATGTTGGCAATTTTTTCTCTGGTTCCTCTACCTTTTCTAAATCCAACTTGAACATCTGGAAGTTCATGGTTCACAAACTGTTGAAGCCTGACTTGGAGAATTTTGAGCATTACTTTGCTAACGTGTGAGATGAGTGAAATTGTGTGGTAGTTTGAGCATTCTTTGGCATTGGCTTTCTTTGGAACTGGAATGAA
>SJYC01098942.1:0-11008 GCA_006408675.1 Madoqua kirkii | reverse complement strand
ATTTTTATTTTTTATCTTTCTTATTCTTTTACTTATACACATACTACTTGCATTATTTGTCTTTCCTCGTGAAAGTCTTACGTTTAAAGAGCAAGGACTTTGTCTGTGTTTTCACTATAGTATTTGGAAAGTCTAAACCATGCCTGGCACTCACTGAATGTTTGCTGCCGCTAAGTTGTTTCAGTCGTGTCCAACTCCGTGCATCTCCAGATACGGCAGCCCACCAGGCTCTCCCATCTCTGGGATTTTCCAAGCAAAAACACTGGAGTGGGTTGCCATGTCCTTCTCCAGTGCATGAAAGTGAAAAGTGAAAGTGAAGTCGCTCAGTCGTGTCCGCTAGAAATCTGCTAATTATTAACCAGTGGCTTTGGTAAGAAATAACTATGGAAAAAAGCTTGCCTCTATTTCTTATCTGAACTGGATAAACGGATGATGGCTGGGACAGAATGAACATTGTTAGGAGAATTGAAGTAAAGGCAAGAACAAGCCAAGGTATTGTAGCCTAGCATAAGAGGTTCAGACTAGAAAAGGTCTTCTGCATCAAACTAAAAAAAACCTAAGGTTTCAGAATAGGGAAATGATAGTTTGAGAATGATTTTTAAGACTACTGATTTGATGGGATGGGTGAGCAAAGCTGGAAAGCGTCAGAACATTTAGAATGAAGTAATAAGGGGGAGCATCAGGGAGGAAGTACTGACAATAGTAACTAGAATGTCAGAGAACACTGGTAAAAACAAACTTCCTTTCACATATGTAAGGACAGAAAGTTAGTATTAAACAAGAGATTTAAAAATATTATAAACACAATAGTAAGCAAAATAATAATAATAAATAGTAAGAACAAAA
Organism: Madoqua kirkii; assembly: GCA_006408675.1. Taxonomy (NCBI): domain Eukaryota; kingdom Metazoa; phylum Chordata; class Mammalia; order Artiodactyla; family Bovidae; genus Madoqua; species Madoqua kirkii. Next base: position 10,162 of record SJYC01098942.1, on the reverse strand, counting down.
TAATCTTCAACAGGTTTTTCAGATGTTTACTTGCATGATTCTTGAAACTCCACTAAGAGCTCAGGAGCAGTTTGTATTGCCTTCTTTTAATGGAGTTTTGGGAACAAAATTTTCTTTACTTTCATGAAGAAAAGCCTTTGAAGGATCAAAGTGATACCCAGAACTTTATTCAATTCCTCCTGAAGTTTTGCTTCACTTTGTTTTCTTTCAGTAAGCTGAGCATGGAGTTTTAACACCTCTGATTTGAGATTGCTATTTTCATCTTTCAATTTCACAACATGCTTGATATTTTGCTTTAGATTCTGATGACCCAATAATTTAGCATATAAATCTCTTAGGTTATTTAGCTGTTCCTGAGCCACACAATGTTCATTCAACAAACTCTGTTTCTCTGCTTCAGATGCATCCAGTAGTAGCTGAAAAGGCTTTGTTTTATTATATAATTCTTCATAGAGGAGACACCACTTATTCATTTCCTCAGTTAATTCTGCTATTGAGTTTTCTTTTTCAGCTTTTCTTGCTTCTTCCTCTTCCAGTTGTTTCTTAAAGTTTTTGCTTTGTTGCTTGAGTTGGTTCTGTAAATCAGTTCTTCTTCTAAGAAAAGAAACGGTAATTTCTTTAATTTCTGCTTCTTTAAGTGCTGATTTGGTCTGCAGATCTAGAAGCATCCATGCATATTCTTGATTTGAGTTCTCGGTTGCCAATATCTGATCTCAGAAATCCTCTGCACTTTGCTCAGCCTTGGCCACCAGGTTTTCCTTAAGTGATTCATTCGGCACCTTAAGATCATCTAGCTCACTTGCTGTTGATGCTTTATACCTTTCAAATTGAGCAGTAACATCTTCGCGGTTCTGCACTGTACTGTTATGCTTTTCTTGCAAAACCAGGGTGGCCTGAGTATGAGAGGCATGACTTTCCCCCAATTCAGCTTCTTTCCCTTTCAGCTCTTTTTTGAGGCGTTTTAGTTCCGCAGCTCTAGACTCTGCTTCCTCTTCCAGTTGCTTAAGCAGGTTTTCCGCTTGTTCCTCCTTTTGCTGTAATTTATCCAGCTCATCCAAGGCCTGCTTTAATTCTCCCTCAAAGAGAGTTCTCTCTTTAATCATTTCTTCTTGAAAAGAACAGAGCTTCTGCTGAAGACCAGAAGATAATTCCTTCTCTTGTTGCGGAAGTGAAACCATTTGCAATACTTTTTGTTGTAGCTCTTCAGGTTCTTGTTTTTCAAGAATAGACCTCTCTTTTAAGAATTTAGATTTTCGACCCATTCTCTGTTCCTATTGATGAGGTCTTCTTTTCCTTCTTCAAGCACCTGGCATTTAGACTTCATGTCTTCTACTTGTTTAGAAAATAGCAATATTTTCCTCAGGAGACTGCTTAAGGCTTAAAACATAAGAAATAAGTTGTGCATCAGATTAAGTGGAAAAATACAAGCTAGGTATTGCCCAGTTGGAAGAAAATCTAAAAGAGAAGAATCATGAAGTGAATGTTTAAATACATTTAAATTAAGTTTTGAGTAAACATTTACTGTAAGCCAGGCTTTTTTTTCTTGTCCTACCCTCCTGAAGAAAATAAGCAAATAGAAAATAATCTTACCAAAACAAAAGTCAGATAATTACATACGGTAATAAGTACCATGAGGGAAATGCATACACTGATGTGTTTTATGAGATTACCTTCAGTTGGCCAGGGCAGGTATTTCTGGGGAAGTGCTATTTAACTGGATGCATATAGGCTAAGCAGATGCTAACCACTGAAAAAGCTAGAAGTAAAACGCTCTAGTAGAAGAAGCTACATATATTAACATTCACATGCCTAGTCACTCAGTTGTGCTGGACTCTGCAATCCTATGGACTGTTGCTCACCAGGTTCCTCTATGGGATTATCCAGGCAAGCATACTAGCATAGATTGCCATTTCCTCCACCAGTGAAGTTGCTCAGTGTGTCTGACTCTTTGCGACCCCATGGACTATAGCCTACCAGGCTCCTCCCTCCATGGGATTCTCCAGGCAAGAATACTGGGGTGGGTTGCCATTTTCCTTCTCCAGAGGATCTTCCCAACCCAGGGATCAAACCCGAGTCTCCCACATTCCAGGCAGACGCTTTAACCTCTCAGCCACCAGGGAAGCACCAGTAGGATCTTCCTAACACAGGGATCAAACCTGTGTCTCCTCTGGCTCCTGCCTTGACGGTCAGAGTCTTTACCACTGAGCTATCTGCTGCTGCTGCTGCTAAGTCACGTCAGTCGTATCCAACTCTGTGCAACCCCATAGACGGCAGCCCAACAGGCTCCTCTGTCCCTGGGATTCTCCAGGCAAGAATACTGGAGTGGGTTGCTATTTCCTTCTCACTGAGCTACCTGGGAAGCCACATATATTAAGATCCTATATTAAAAGAAAAATCTAAATGCTATGTAGTTGACAGGGGGACTAAGACTACCACAGGGGAGGTATCTGAATGAACACAGGATTAAATCAATGAATCTAACAGCAGAGAAAGAGATGTCACTTGAAGGATTTGTATAATTATCTGGGTCCATGCTAAGATTTAATTTTACCATGATGACTTTCTGCATTACCAATGCCCTATGGCCTAAATATTACCCTGACCCGTTTTCCCAACAAGAGTTACTTCCCCTAAAACACATGGGCTAAGCTATTCCACACTCATTCTAACCTGCACCACACACGTTGTCATTCTTCAAAAATACAAAATATATAGCTTGATTAGAGTATCTTGACATCTGTTTAAACATTATATGAGTTTTTAAAAAATGATTACATCTGCTGAAAAGACATAAAAATAAATTCTAGTTCCAGTTAACAGCTTACAGTTGTTATCAATACATTACAGTGTTATCAATACATTAGTGACTTCAGGTTTCTGCATCTCAGTTTTTTATCTGCACAATAATGGAGTTTGGCTAGACCACTGGATATCAAATCATGTGCAGAGGAACTGACAATAGAGGTCTTCTTAGGGAAGAGCTAATCAGAGTAAATGGACTTCTGGACATCAAACTCTAGTGTGATAAAAGCATCACTGAGTTAATTTTAGGAAATATTGGAGTCCCATGTAAGACTAAATTTTAAAATGTATGTTTCTGTACACATTGACAGACTTGTGATAAAATATATTTCAAATTTTAATAGTAGAACATGCTGTGAATATACTGTCTACTATGAAATTATTTCAAATTTTCTTTGTATTTGAATATTTTCTAAAAATGTTGTCAAAAACAGGTTTCACTATAAAAAATTTTGTCACAGAATCTTGGACTTTATTTTAAAGCTTAATTAGCACTTTGTAATTTCTTTAATTTCTGCTTCTTTAAGTGCTGATTTGGTCTGCAGATCTAGAAGCATCCATGCATATTCTTAATTTGAGTTCTCGGTTGCCAATATCTGATCTCAGAAATCCTCTGCACTTTGCTCAGCCTTGGCCACCAGGTTTTCCTTAAGTGATTCATTCGGCACCTGAAGATCGTCTATCTCACTTGCTGTTGATGCTTTATACCTTTCAAATTGAGCAGTAACATCTTCCCGGTTCTGCACTGTACTGTTATGCTTTTCTTGCAAAACCAGGGTGGCCTGAGTATGAGAGGCATGACTTTCCCCCAATTCAGCTTCTTTCCCTTTCAGCTCTTTTTTGAGGCGTTTTAGTTCCGCAGCTCTAGACTCTGCTTCCTCTTCCAGTTGCTTAAGCAGGTTTTCCGCTTGTTCCTCCTTTTGCTGTAATTTATCCAGCTCATCCAAGGCCTGCTTTAATTCTCCCTCAAAGAGAGTTCTCTCTTTAATCATTTCTTCTTGAAAAGAACAGAGCTTCTGCTGAAGACCAGAAGATAATTCCTTCTCTTGTTGCGGAAGTGAAACCATTTGCAATACTTTTTGTTGTAGCTCTTCAGGTTCTTGTTTTTCAAGAATAGACCTCTCTTTTAAGAATTTAGATTTTCGACCCACTCTCTGTTCCTATTGATGAGGTCTTCTTTTTCTTCTTCAAGCACCTGGCATTTAGACTTCATGTCTTCTACTTGTTAGAAAATAGCAATATTTTCCTCAGGAGACTGCTTAAGGCTTAAAACATAAGAAATAAGTTGTGCATCAGATCAAGTGGAAAAATACAAGCTAGATATTGCCCAGTTGGAAGAAAATCTAAAAGAGAAGAATCATGAAGTGAATGTTTAAATACATTTAAATGAAGTTTTGAGTAAACATTTACTGTAAGCCAGGCTTTTTTTTCTTGTCCTACCCTCTTGAAGAAAATAAGCAAATAGAAAATAATCTTACCAAAACAAAAGTCAGATAATTACATACGGTAATAAGTACCATGAGGGAAATGCATACACTGATGTGTTTTATGAGATTACCTTCAGTTGGCCAGGGCAGGTATTTCTGGGGAAGTGCTATTTAACTGGATGCATATAGGCTAAGCAGATGCTAACCACTGAAAAAGCTAGAAGTAAAACACTCTAGTAGAAGAAGCTACATATATTAACATTCACATGCCTAGTCACTCAGTTGTGCTGGACTCTGCAATCCTATAGACTGTTGCTCACCAGGTTCCTCTATGGGATTATCCAGGCAAGCATACTAGCATAGATTGCCATTTCCTCCACCAGTGAAGTTGCTCAGTGTGTCTGACTCTTTGCGACCCCATGGACTATAGCCTACCAGGCTCCTCCCTCCATGGGATTCTCCAGGCAAGAATAGTGGGGTGGGTTGCCATTTTCCTTCTCCAGAGGATCTTCCCAACCCAGGGATCAAACCCGAGTCTCCCACATTCCAGGCAGACGCTTTAACCTCTCAGCCACCAGGGAAGCACCAGTAGGATCTTCCTAACACAGGGATCAAACCTGTGTCTCCTCTGGCTCCTGCCTTGACGGTCAGAGTCTTTACCACTGAGCTATCTGCTGCTGCTGCTGCTAAGTCACGTCAGTCGTATCCAACTCTGTGCAACCCCATAGACGGCAGCCCAACAGGCTCCTCTGTCCCTGGGATTCTCCAGGCAAGAATACTGGAGTGGGTTGCTATTTCCTTCTCACTGAGCTACCTGGGAAGCCACATATATTAAGATCCTATATTAAAAGAAAAATCTAAATGCTATGTAGTTGACAGGGGGACTAAGACTACCACAGGGGAGGTATCTGAATGAACACAGGATTAAATCAATGAATCTAACAGCAGAGAAAGAGATGTCACTTGAAGGATTTGTATAATTATCTGGGTCCATGCTAAGATTTAATTTTACCATGATGACTTTCTGCATTACCAATGCCCTATGGCCTAAATATTACCCTGACCCATTTTCCCAACAAGAGTTACTTCCCCTAAAACACATGGGCTAAGCTATTCCACACTCATTCTAACCTGCACCACACACGTTGTCATTCTTCAAAAATACAAAATATATAGCTTGATTAGAGTATCTTGACATCTGTTTAAACATTATATGAGTTTTTAAAAAATGATTACATCTGCTGAAAAGACATAAAAATAAATTCTAGTTCCAGTTAACAGCTTACAGTTGTTATCAATACATTACAGTGTTATCAATACATTAGTGACTTCAGGTTTCTGCATCTCAGTTTTTTATCTGCACAATAATGGAGTTTGGCTAGACCACTGGATATCAAATCATGTGCAGAGGAACTGACAATAGAGGTCTTCTTAGGGAAGAGCTAATCAGAGTAAATGGACTTCTGGACATCAAACTCTAGTGTGATAAAAGCATCATTGAGTTAATTTTAGGAAATATTGGAGTCCCATGTAAGACTAAATTTTAAAATGTATGTTTCTGTACACATTGACAGACTTGTGATAAAATATATTTCAAATTTTAATAGTAGAACATGCTGTGAATATACTGTCCACTATGAAATTATTTCAAATTTTCTTTGTATTTGAATATTTTCTAAAAATGTTGTCAAAAACAGGTTTCACTATAAAAAATTTTGTCACAGAATCTTGGACTTTATTTTAAAGCTTAATTAGCACTTATATCCTATAAATCAATGAAATTGTAATCTAGCCTTTGGATTTAAGGAACAATTTTTAACATACTAGTAATACACCATGTTTAGATTGTAGAGAAATCATTAAATCTGCATAATCTTTTAGAAATCTGTATGCAGCAGCAGCATGCAGCTTTTTAAGTTAATTAATTTATTTTAATTGGAGGATAATTACAATATCATGGTGGTTTTTGCCATGCATCAACATGAATCGGCCACACGTGTGTAGGCTGAACCTCCCATCCTGAAAACCCTCCCACCCTCCTCCCCACTCCATCCCTCTGCGTTGTCCCAGAGCACTGGCTTTGAGTGCCCTGCTTCATGCATTGAACTGGCACTGTTCATCTGTTTTACATATGGCAACATACATGTTTCAATGCTATTCTCTCAAATCATCCCACCCTAGCCTTCTCCCACAGAGTCCAAAGGTCTGTTCTTTACATCTATGTCTCTTTTGCTGCCTTGTATATAGAATTGTCATTACTATCTTTCTAAATTTAGAAGACTGGATGCAGCTTTGAGGCAGAGGTACTCATTTCTTTCCATGCTTCTAGGTACTAGAACAGAGACAAGTTCATTAGAGGCTCATAAATATGCAGGTGTGAGGGAGACTTTTAACGAACTAATAAAGAGATGGCATAATAGCTCAGTACTCATTTTGCTAAATAATTTCATTTTATTTTGTTAAGTAATAAAGCCTTCAAAATCAACTTGTATATTTGAGTTTACATGGTTGGTTTTGTACAGGGTTAATATTCCTTTGTTTCCTTTCTTTGGCATATGTTAAAAAATAATACAAAGCAAAGAGAATAAAAAAGTCTGAGTCCAGTAAAAAGTACTTAACAAAAAAGGCCCTGTGTGCTTTTAAAGCCACTATTCCGGCAAGGGACAAAACCAACTTGCATCACAGTGTCCCAAACACTGCAGTACTTAGCAAACCCCTCTGTCCCTCATGCCCAGTGAAGGGACAGCTTTTTTCCTTTCCTTTTTCAAAACAGTATAAGATTTCACTCAGCTTCACAATGGAGTAGGAAATGGAAACCCACTTCAGTTTTCTTGCATGGAGAATCCCATGGATAGAGGAGTCTGGTAGGCTACAGTCCATGGGGTGCAAAGAGCTGGACATGACTGAGTGAGCATACACAGAACCTTACAGCGTCAATCCTTTGAAGATGGAACTGAGGTTGTCTAGTTTTGAACCTTTATTGCAAACAACTGATTTCCTTGTGTTCACTTGGCACAGAGATTGGGATATCAACTCCTTCATGGGTGTCTGTTAAGCACATTTTAGAGAAACCACTTACTGTAAAAATTATCAAGACAAAACAAGCAATTAATTAAAACCTGATGTTCTAATAGTCATACAGGAGAAAACAAATAATAAAACATAAAAGGAGTTTCATGCCTGGCTCACAGGTTATGACAATAAGCAGTCAGATATTTCAATTAGCATTGACTACATTTCGTAATGATGGTAGCAGGAGGTTACAAACAGTTTCATTTGTGATCTGCTGACACATTAGCAAGTAAGTACTTCTTCCCAAATGTAAATATCTTCCACTAAGTGAGTAAACATGCAGAGAATTTTACTTGTGACCAAATGGAATTTTTCTCCCAAACTTTAATAAATTTGAAATGGTATGTGTTCATTTTACTTGTTAATTACAGTCATGTGCACACTTAGTATGAAAATCTAATTCACTCAAATTAGGACTGAGTGGTATATTTCCAACTGTTTTCACTAATGAGAAAGTAGTCCATTGACAGAGCAAATAAAACAGAGTCTCAAACAACCAGCTGGGAAGGTTATGCCCTGAATCACTGTGGTTGAGAAGTCATTCCTTAGTGTGTTCCAATAAGAAAATAGAGAATGACAAACTGAACGCTTATTGTAGACCAGGAACTGCAATGAATGTTTCAATGCTTAGCCTCATAAAATCCTGACCATTTATGGACGGGGATAATTTGATCTTAATTTCAAAGATGAAGAAACTGAGGACTGGCGAGGTAAATTGTTCAAGGTCACCCAGTTGGTAAGTAACAAAGCTGACTCGGCCCAGTTCTATTTGATTCTAAGGCATAAATGCTTAACCACCAATTTGATGGCCCCTGTTCAGTCATGCCTCGCTGAATGACAAACTGAACGCATATTGTGTACCAGGAACTGCAATGAATGTTTCAATGCTTAGCCTCATAAAATCCTGACCATTTATGGACGGGGATAATTTGATCTTAATTTCAAAGATGAAGAAACTGAGGACTGGCGAGGTAAATTGTTCAAGGTCACCCAGTTGGTAAGTAACAAAGCTGACTCGGCCCAGTTCTATTTGATTCTAAGGCATAAATGCTTAACCACCAATTTGATGGCCCCTGTTCAGTCATGCCTCGCTGTAGCGCAGCACCCTGACTAGATTGTAGGAAACTAATTTTCACCCAGAGCTCTTTTGTTTGCATAACAGTTCTAGTCTATCGATACAGAATATCGAGGTGTCGACTCTTACAGGCATGTCCTTTCTGAATTCTCTTCTCAGCATAGTGAAAGTGAAAATTGAAATGTTAAAAAAAAAAGAAAAAAAATCAAATCAAAGTTATCACCACTTTACAGAGTATATTTTGACAAGGAATATATATGTTTTGAAAATTAAGTAAAAAAATATGGAATGACCAGTAAGATAGTAAATTAAGTAACCTTCCCTTTTAAACTTATTTTTCATTTGCCAACAAAAGTGAGGATATGACACTAATTAACCAATTGATTAACATTCTTTATTCACAACCTTTATAAGAATAATGGGCTTTGCAATACTATGATCAGTATTATTACTTCTATTTTGACATGTAAAATATGAGTAGCTCATTAGTATCCTCTGGTATTAACTTATATATATCAAAGAAACATTTTCCCAGAGTACTTTGTTCTCTCTTTTTCTCCTACAAATACATCAAAAAACACATGACTTTATTTAAACTTAAAGGAATGATTTCATTGTTTGAGTATGCCCAGTATCTATTTTTCCCTTCTGCTAATTAGTACCTTGATTTTCTTCTGGTGGATCCCCCTAACTCATGTTCAGACAATGTGATTAAGGGGGTTGAGACTAGTCCAAGGCCTGAGAGATTAGCATATGGCCAGTCTGAGCTACATATCATGATTTAAACGTGGCCAAACTTGCCTGGAAAATTCTATGGACGGAGGAGCCTGGTAGGCTGCAGTCCATGGGATTGCTGAGAGTTGGACATGACTCGGTGACTTCACTTTCACTTCTCACTTTCATGCACTGGAGAAGGAAATGGCAACCCACTCCAGTGTTCTTGCCTGGAGAATCCCAGGGACGGGGGAGCCTGGTGGGCTGCCATCTATGGGGTCGCACAAAGTTGGACACGACTGAAGTGACTTAGCAGCAGCAGCAGCAAATGACCTGATATAGGCCAAGCAACTTAAGCCTAGAATTTTTGTTGTTGTTTTTTATTTTTGATGCTTATTTCGACTTTTATTTATTTATTTTTATTAATACTTTTTTCTATTTTATAGTACTGTATTGGTTCTGCCATACACCGACATGAATCAGCCACAGGTGTACACGATCTCCCCATGCTAAAGCCCCCTCCCACCTCCCTTTCCCTCCCCCTCATCTCCCCGATCATCCTGTATGCCAGCCCCAAGCATCCTGTATCCTGTATTGAACATAGACTGGTGCTTCATCTCCCATATGATTGTATACATGTTTCATTGCCATTCTCCCAGATCCTCCCACCCTCTCCCTCTGAAGCCAAAAGTCCGTTCTATACCTCTGTGTCTCTTATATTGTTTCACTTTTGGGGTCATCATTACTATCTTCTAAATTCCATATATATGTGTCAGTATACTGTATTGGTGTTTTTCTTTCTGGCTTACTTCACTCTGTATAATCGGCTCCAGTTTCATCCATCTCATTAGAACTGCGTCAAACTTATTCTTTTTGAGGGCTGAGTAATACTCCATTGTGTATATGTACCACTGCTTTCTTATCCATTCATCTGCTGATGGACATCTGGGTTGTTTCCATGTCCTGGCAATTATAAACAATGCTGCAATGAACATTGAGGTACATGTGTCTCTTTCAATTCGGATTTCCTCAGTGTGTATGCCCAGCAGTGGGATTGCTGGGTCGTAAGGCA